>VZRE01010088.1:427113-505843 GCA_013396775.1 Cephalopterus ornatus
AATCTAAAGACATTTATGCACACGCAAATATGTCAGAGTGCTTCAGTAGTTCAAAATGAAGCATCTGGTACAGCATGCATTCAGGGATCTCAAAATTATGGATTTTGTACAGAAGACAGACTTATGCAGTGAATGGGAGAGGGTAGGGATGTAGTATCTTCTGGTAAGCTACCTAAGATTCAACTAAGGAGTGTAAGCTTTATAGTTATAACAAAATCCTGCTATGGAGTTTTATTGGGAAGTGAAAGTTTCTTAAACTGTAGATTAACTAATTGCTCTTTTCCACCAGCCTTTCCTGTTTGAATGTTTCTTCAGTTGTGTGACCTTCCTTCCTCTCTCTCTCTCTCTTTCTCTCTGTGGCCTCTCACCTGTTAACCAGAACTGTCTAAATCATCCAGGCTAACATAATCCTTTCCTCTCCCTGCTCCCATGCTGATTTTATTACAGATCTGAACATTATTCACGTGTATTCAGCCAACAGTTTATGCAGACAGATTCTGATATGTGAGTTTTCCCAGGCTGCTCAGGCAGGGCTAGATGATGCCTTTGGGCACCACCCTGTGGGAGAATTGATGTGAAAATAAGTCTGACACAGGAGGCAAAGTGCTGAGAAGTATCTCAGTCATGCCTGGTCACTTATGACCATGTCAGGCTACTGATGAAGCCTCTTCATTCACATGCAATGGCGCATTGGTCACATTAAACCACATTATAAGAGGGAAGCCTTGTGTCCTCTACTCTGTGCTGTAAACCTGCCTTTGCTGTTTGATTAACTTGTGTCTCTGTGGGCTGGAAACATAGTACTATCTCTTTTTCTAGCCCCATTCAAGAGTGAGAGTCAAGTTAAATCATCAAAAGTAGGAAATTTAGCCTGAGAATACTGGGTGTGGAGAGCAGGACAGTGCAGTAGCTACTGGAGAAGGGAGTTGTTGATGGTTTATGGGGAAGTGAGAGACCCACATGTGTGCTCTTCTGGACTACCCATGCACCCACGATTAAACTGTGGATATCGTGCCTTATGATAGAGAGACTAGTTCAAATACACCGTCAGGCTCTACCATTACAGTATCGTGCTTAAACTGATCAGTCCATTGGGAAGTATGGCATGGAACACAACATCCTGGAACTGAGAAACTCAACTAGTTGCTCAGCACAACAGGCTGGATCAGAACTATACTAGGTATGCCTGCAGTCCCTTCTGTATCCTGGTGGGAACATGCCTCCAGCCATCTGCATTGGGCCTGCTTAATGATTTTATAATGGTTTGGCATTTTGTAGTCTGGGCATTGGCACACATGGGTGCCTTTGAAGCATTTGCTCCAAACACCCACATTTCAAAAGTATGATGGAAGTGTTGTGAGGGACACTCAGACACTAGTCGCAATGCGGGACACAGAGAAGCCTCGTGGAGGTGTTGTTTGTATACATGTTCTGCTACTGAACACCCTGGGGAGTTGTGCCCTTAGCGAAGGTACTCTGAAACATTGTTGAGAAAAAGTATCTTGATGTATATACTTCCCCTAGGAAGGCAGAAAGACAGAAAACGGGAAACTGAAAGCTGTAAGGCTGGTTTCTATTTCTCTTTTACACACAAAGTTTTATCTAATTTTGTGTTTTTCTCCTCATGAACAGTTGGTAGAGTGGGTGTTACATCCAACACCTCCATGTGACAAATCTCAGCCTACAAAATACTGACACGTTATATTTCATTAACCATATGGGTCCTAATTATGCTGCCAGCTAAAGTGCAGGTGCAAGTCCTAAAGGATCTGTTTGCTATATGAGCATGGGCCCTATGGAACCTTACAGTATCTTTGCCTACACAAATCAGGGAGTTCATTTGACATTTGCAATATGCATGGCTTCACTGAGATATATAGAGCCTAAGTTTTAATATCTAACTGAAATAAAAGGTGAGTTTTTACTCATAAGATTGAAGGATTTGGAGAAGAAGGTGTATGTGTAACAAAAAAATGAAAAGAAGTCTCAAAATCTTCCCAGAAATTAACATTTCAGCATTTTGCAGTCGTATCGATAAAGTAAACTGGCCAAAGGTTACCAGAGTACTTTAAGCAGCAGAGCATTGACGTCTTCTGTCTACAGACAACGTGGAACAAAATAGCCTGGATTTTCCAGTGCTCTCCCTGCCCTGTTTGTCTCACTGTGATGTCGACTCAAAGACATGAGCAGGGTCTAATACCATTTGCATTTTCAGCCATTTCATCACAGATTATTTTATCAAGTGGGCTGTGGAAGAGGAGGAGTGAACTCTGTGCAGATTGGATATGAATGCTAAGGGGACTTTTAGAAAGAGGAAGCAGAATATCAAAGAGTCGCAACCTGCGGGAAGTGGAGGGTAGGTCCTCTCCGGGTAGGGTAGTGAACGGTTTGCTGGCTAGCTAGCAGATGGCGGCATTTCGCTGAGCTCCGGGCGTGATGACGTAGCAGCGCAGGAAAAACACGCACGCACACAAGCACCGGAGATAGTGTGGAGTGAACTTTATTTAGATGGTGGCAGCCGCTTTTATAAGGTTTGCCGTGGAAGGGTCTGGAAGAAAAGCGGAGCTTACCAAATAAGGTAATACTCGGAGGTGCGGGTTTACAAACTTGGGAAGGATAGGTGGAGAAAAGGGAGGCTTTTTCCAAATTTGAAGCGGGGATGGTAACAAGGACTTACATGGTAACTGAGAGAGATTGTGACCTTATAAGGAATAACAATATTAACAGAGTTTAAACCAATTATATACGAACGAATAACAAAGTATTTAACAATTATAATTACATAACTTCTGTCTTAAACTTGTTGTAGAGGTCTTCTGTAAAATGAGTTCCCACATCAAAGGTCTGGGTGAAGGAGAAACACGAGAGTACAGGATTAAGAGAAACAAATTGCAGAAATAGCAAAGTTGCTTAAGAATAACTGCTTCACTGATAGAATTACTAGATCTGAGTATTTAATACACCAGAGATCTTATTCAGAAAATATTATCTACAAGCCCTAAAATGCTTCTCAAATTTAAAATAACTTTTTTACAAGGAAACCAAAGGCCTGACAACTGCCATTCTGTACTGGAGGTCAACCATGATGACTATCATGTTTCTCGGTCCTCTCTTCTCCCTTGTACTAGGCTATCTTTCATGGTTGATGATCATGACCTGTTACTATATGGAAAGTGCCACGCTGGGTCCTTCAACTCTTGTTTCTGTAAATTCAGTGGGGAACAAAAGTCAGGAACTTATTCTTCAGATCAGAAGTGAAAATGCAGCTTGATATTCCCAAGGGACTAAATATTTCTGAAGACCTCCTTAAATTTCAAGCAAAAGCAAATTATGGAATACAGCAATAGTTCAAAACTGTGTTTGCATTTATAAGCAGTTGATTTGTCCTAAATACGTCAAGTAGAAATGACTGAATTTTGCTTTATAAAATGACTCTTCAAATCAATCATGTTAATACCTTCTCATAAGCTGATGGCTTCTCTCTGGTAAGATAAAGGTGTCATTTTGATATGACCACAGTAGAGGTGATACTAACTCCATTATATAAACAAGAAATTCATAATTATTAGTAATTAGTAACTATTTTGTAGAGGAGTTTGTAAAAAAATTGTAAGTATAACTGCGATAACATTTGAGAGTTTTTATTTATGTTTTTATTCTCTGCATTAGTGTGAAAAAATATTTGTATAGTTTTTTCCTTCATTTTTTTGCTATAGAAAATAGATAAACATTTTAAAGATTTTAGCTGTCCTCTAAAAATAACGATGGTGACATTTGCAGTGAAACTATTTTGTTAGTCTGCATCAGTATGTGAGAAGATGCTCTGACTTCAAAGATCAACATTTTGCCATGCATGCAAAATTTACTGAATAAATAATTAAACTGATTGCTTTGGGTCTAAATATAATCTGTAAAGTATTTGGGGCAATATACCAAGTAATTACATATCTCAGAGGCACAGGGAGTTGGTCAGATTGTGAAGATGGTCTATTTATGGACTTTGCTTGAAATGTATTATTCTAAGGTCCATAGTGAGGTTTTTGACTCAGTATAATCTTTGCTACTGAAAAGTCTCCAAAAGTTACCAAGTGGCACTTTCTGAGGGGAAGGATTTTGGAGTAAAAAAGCATATTTACTGCCCTCTTTCTAATCACATATTTCTTAAGATTATTAGGAACAGTTTGCCCATAAACAGTAAGTGTTTACCCACTACTTATGAATAACATATTATTAGGTACCTAACCTTCCTTACAGAAAGTCAGTAGTACCAAAACATCTAGTCCTGTAGTCAGCAATCTCCTGAGTTATTCAGGAATTCAGTATCAGGCAGAGTTACCTGACCTATCTGTGAATAAAATAGTTGTGGAAAAAACACCCCTTGGGTGCTCAGGCTGATTTTTGATTTGAGCTACATGGCCTTGACTCAATGCTGTGCTTGTGTGGTGTCCTATCATGTACTTCTTCACAGAACCGTGAGTATATTGTCATGTATTGCCAATTTGTTAACAGGAACACGAGGATTTCTCTCACAGGCCAAGAACTGTTTTGTGTTTTTTCTTCATACCACTCTGTCTTTCTTTGCACATCACTGTGGTTCTGTTGCCCGTTTATTTGCACTGAAAGCTTTTCCTCTCTGTCATGCATCTGAATAGCACCTAGCATGAAGGCACGATCACCTCAGCTGGTGCTCATATTTGTCATAAGTAATTTATGGAAAGAATTGCCATTCACAAATAGTAGCACTTGCAATCATGACTTACTTTACTGTTAACGCCTGAATCCTTTTCTTTCACCACCTGCTTTATTTCTGTAGTTCAGAGAGTCCAACAGAATTGGACTAAAAGAGATGGCAGTTTCAATCCATCATGTACTCTGCAGGGTTCTGGTTCAGCAAGTGCTCTGGACTCTTTTGCTATTTTTACTCTGTACAACTCAACTGGCTAAGAAGTAGCAAATCAAAAAGTGTCTTTTGCTGATGGACAATAGATTTCTGAATGTATGTTTGACAAATTTTTAATATTATCTGTTAGAACAAGAACAAGAACAGTTCCCGCTGATGAAGGAATTGCCTGTTTGCCTTAATTACATGTTTCGTCAAGGACTCTCACTGTGTGTGGCAATCAGTTTATTCATTTTCTGCCATGAAACACTGTTCTCTGAGCAAAACCTCTTGATGCTTTGGTCTTAACTGAAGCAGAAACAGCTATATTGTTGTAAATTCTGTAAAACAAGTGCCTTGGAACAAACTTGTTGTTGGGGACTGATGGTTGCCAGAATGCTGGTTCTGTATATTTGTGTAGTTGATATGAACAATGGTACTAGTAACAAGCTGGTAGCTCAAAATTGTATCTGAAAATTATGAGCACCCATGTGAAACTTTGGACACTATTCCAGTTCTGATGTCAAGACCTTATGTTTCTAATATTTCTGAGAGTAATTGTAGTCTTTTTGAAATAGATTAACTTGCAGTGTTTGGAAGAGGAAATGGAATGTCCCTGAGCATGTGCACATCATAAAATAAAAAAGACCAATGGTTTAGCTTAGGCACTGCACTTTCTAACTGTTAACTGCTTCAGTGATGGACTATTGCAATGACCCCTACACAAGACAAATCTGCTATAACAAGAACTAGAGCTAAACAGTGGTTGCAGTCTAATTTATCTTACTTGTCCTTGTTCTGTCCCTTGTCTATTCTCCCATTATGCAGAAGCCCTTGTGTAAACATAAGGAGGCAGCTTTCTTCTTGTGAGCTTTACATTAGTAAATATCATGTAATTCTGATTTTTCAGTTGCTCTACCTGAAAAATCTTAATTTGCTTGTTCTTGAAAAGCTGGTACAGTCTGATCATACCAGATCTGGGTATTTTGAATACTTGATGATTCATACTGTCTCTAACTGTGCCTGGGAATTATTTGAGACAGTTCAGGAAAAAATGGTTCCAGGGACTATTATGGCAATTTATGCCATAGCGAATCATGTTTCAGCACTAGTGAATGTTCTCTGGTGAATATGAATATACTCATATAAATGTTACCCTTGTTTGCTGATAAATACCTTTCTTAATCCACAGGCATATATTAAACAAAGCAGTTATGAGTACAAGCACAAACACAGGTTTTTACTCCACTTGAATTTTTGCATACTCTTCTTTGTTTTTCAGTGATTTTAATTTCTTTTCAGCTCTCTACAACTTGTTGAGATATTTAATAGCTGAAAATGTATCATTATTAAATGTGCTTTGTTTTATTTGAATGAATAATGAGAAACTAAAAAATGCTGTGAGCTTACTCCTTTTTAATTAAATGAATATAATTTGTATAAACATGATCTTTTATTGAAAGAGGGCTAATTTCAAAGAAAAAGGTGTTTGAGAAATTAAGAAAGATAATGGATTATATAAATTAAACTACTCCTGATAAAACAGTCAAATACAAAGTAGAAGAGGTACTAAAACAAAGATGATGATCATGATTGTCTGGTTCTGTGACTTTCTTATCCAAAGTTTTCATCCTACTTAATGATATCTATTGGAATGTGATCTACTGGGAACAGACTTTCTCATGGAGAATGGAGGGAAGAGCTCTAAAATCCCTCCAAAATTTTTTTTAGATAATGTATTTAGATATATAACTTTGTATAGAAATAGCTAGAAATATATTTAGATAATATTTAATATTTAAATATATTTAATATTTAGAAATATGTAATATTTAGATAATATTAAAGTAAAAAAGTCAAGAAGAATTAATCTCACAGAGTAAATAAAAACAGGTCACTAAAGTCTACCATTGCTGCCTATAAAGTTATGAAGAAGAATAAGAACAGATTGAGTCAACATTGAAAGTAATTCAATCTTGGTCCTAAGCCAAAACAAACATTTCTTGGCATAGAAGTGGTAGAAAAGATAGTTCTATTTCCTTTATCTTCAAACTGCTAACTAAATTGTCCCAAAGACCCTATCCACTCAATGGAGAGTAGATTCTGAGGAGTGATTCACCCTTCCATTTTATTTAACCTTTTCATTAGTGACCTTGGATTACTGCCTTCCTAACTCAGGTACTTTATATAAGTATTTAATATTATGTGTATTGAATAACAGTCTTAATAAAGTTGAAGAGTGTAGACTATGGAGGCAAAGGCAAGTTGATTGGCAGGAAGGAGAAGATGGAAGTGGAAATGGCCACAACTGAAATGGAAGAAAAATTCTTCAGTTAAAATTAAAGGGAGTGTTGGATAATTTTGGTCCCAAAGGATTAAGATTTGTTATTTAAAAAATCATAAATTTGGCAATAAAGTCTTTGCTAGAGGGACTTTTAGACCATCTTTTGGGTGTTTTTTTAAAAAAAAACATTGTTTCAAGGCTGACAGCATAATCCTGGAGAATAACACAGACAATAGATATACTTTAACGCATGTTTGTGTGGGCAAAATGATTTCATTATCCACAGATCATGCCTCCGTAGTGTTTGCTTTCAAGTAAACTTTGAAGAGAAGGATATGGAAGTAAATGTAAGATCCCAGATATGTGTCACCTTTTTTCAAGGGATTATTATTTTATTTTATTTGTTTTCTCCATAAAAAGAGAGTATGTGGTTTAGATGTCCTCTGTTCAGGCTTGTTAACTGCTGATATAGTGCTACAGAGGAAATTAGAGTTGGGGTTTGGGTTTTGTAGTAGCTGGAAAATACCTTGAAACTGAGGTGGCCAGGAAAATGGGTGACATGGAAAAAGAAGGTGTGACGTTGCATGAGGTTCTTCTCATAAGCCTTCAGTGGTCAGCACTGGGGCAAGTTTCATGTAGTGCTTTTGTAAATGATGTAAGTATGATTAGTTTAATTCCTGGGATTTTCTAATGATGGAAAAATATTGACCAGTAGAAAGGAGAAAAAAGAGTAATTATACAAGAAGAATTAGATGGTTTTGGAGACTAGGCTAAAATAAATTGGGCTGGGCACCTAAAATCTTCCCTGTCCTTAGATATCTAACCTAAAAGTCCAATCAGGACTATAGTCATACTCAGCTCTCTCTACATATCAGTAAGAAATTCTGACACCTGCCAGGGGAAGTTCAAATTTTTAAGTGGCTTCCAGAGAAGTTCTGAGGTGTGTAATGGTCTCTATTGACTAAGTGTGAAGCCTAGCCTGATGAAATTTCTGCCTTGCCTATCACAAATACTCCATTTTCCTTACTGATTATTGTCCATTTTTATTGTTCTCCAAGAGTCCAGTACTTAGAAAGAGAGGGTGCCGGGGAAAAGAGAACCCAATATGATAAAAATATGAAAAAGTCAAGTGGAATCTTGGAGTGGTATTTTCAGAAAAAATAGAAGATTGTTTGTCCTGCTGTACAGGATTCTGTAGATCATCATCTGATTGCTGCAGTCTGGTAGTCTGATATCTGGGGAAGAGAATCAAAGTGGGGATGGCTGTGGAAAAATGTTATTAGTGCAATCTGAAGAGCCTGTCATGAAACAGGAGCCCAAATTATTTGTCTTTATTTAGTGGAGCAAATGAAGCCTTAATAATATCATTAGTGGTTTAAATATACCATATTGAATGTTAACAATGTCTGAGAGGAAAATATTAAATAAGTGCAGGCTGAGTTTTAGTAGAATTTCCAGCTCTCAGGTGAATGTGGTCTAGAATAGCTTTGCAATCTTTTTATCTGCATCTGGTTTTGAGTTACAGTGCATGCTTGATCTTCAGCTGTATTTGTATATGTATTTTGAAGGAAACAACTGTACTGGGGGGCATGTGAAAGCATAGACCCAGAATATTTGAAAGAGACAACGAGAAGAAAATGCGTATAAAAGTGTTGGCACATTTATTCTTGATGAAGACAGTAAAACAATGAATTTTCAGATTAGCTTATTTTTACTTCCCAAAAAAACCACTGGCATTAATGACAATTGAAATGACCTGAGATCCATGGCTGCAAATGGGAGAGGAGCAGAAATTTATAAACTGGATAAAACCAGTGTTAAAGAAACAGAGGTTATAGAGCCTGATGTTCAAATCTGTACCATCATTCAAATAAACCAATGGCTATGCCATCTTCAAGATAGATAATGAGGCCAGAAAAATGGTCTACTATTCAATAAAGAGGTAATTCCTCTTAAACAGAAGTAATTCCAGTGGTTTGCTCTTCATCCTCCTTTCCTCTTCTCTTTCTAAACTCCAATGTGCAATAACAAAAGAAAGCATGATTACAGGGAATGTAGTTTTTTACATAGGAGGAATCTAAAAATTCTGAAGGAATCATTTAATGGATTTTGGACTGCTTTGTGTGTTAATTACAATTTGGAGGAAAAGTCAATTGATCAATACAATTTTCTCAGTATAGGAATAGATTCAATCTGGGGAAGGAAAGGAGGAAGGAAGGGACGAAGGAAGGCCCAAGGTGAATGCTTTCTCCAAAGCTCTTCCCTGGAATCACAGAATGTTTGAATGAATTATATAAAACTAAAATCTCTGACTGGAGAGACTGAAGGTAACCCATATCATCGCTTACACTGCTAGGAGAGCTTCAGCTTTTGCTCCAGCTCAAGCACAGAAGGAAGGGCACTTCTCACATGGGGATTATCAGGCCTCAATCACACATGAGAAAGGACTGACCCTGACAAAGTAAGAAATCCCAGGAGAAGTTTTAGGTATGACTCTCAAGTGGAATGAAAGGCTTCTATCCAGTCAAATCAGGCAACTTCATCCTTATGCAGGGCAGGTGCTTTAAAAGATTTTATGCTGTCTAGTTGGAGTAAAGGTCAAAGCATAATGTTGATTTTGGAGGCTCTGAGTGGGCTCCTCCTTGTACTTCAGAAGTCTAGAGGGGTAATTCTGGGCTGGGGTAACTGTATAGCTGAATAGCTGAATCCTTTTTTGTTTGTTCTCTTATCCAGGTGGGATCACAAGCATTAGCAAGGGGAACTACTCTTTTTGGGGATTTTAACAAGAGAATGGTAAACCTCACTAGTTCCCCAGAGGGGTTGTAAAATGTTCCTCTCAGAGTTATTCAAAACTTGACTGGAAAAGGCCCTGAACAACCTGATTTAAGTTGCCCCTCCTTATAACAAGGGTTTGGACCAGGTGACCTCCAGATGCTTCTTCCAGCTTCATTCATTCTCTGATTTAACTGTTGTGTGTAGGAAAAGGAAGGAGATAGACTGCATTGAATTTTGAGTTATCTTAATCTTATTCTTCTCCTAATAATGTGTTTTAGAGATCATAATAGTCTCTCAAAAGACTTATGAGACAGACTGTGATCCTCATTTTGCAGAATGGAGGGACGATTTTGCTGGTGGAGCAGGACTTCCGAGTCCTGAACTAAATCTGTGTCAGCCTTTGTTTATTGAATAGAAATACAATTAATAGAAACCGGAAACAGGCTGAGTCCTGATCTCACTGATGGCCTTGTAGGATTGGCACAGCCATCTCTGATCGACCTGGGCCAAAGAGGGTTAGGGCTGCAAGTCCTGTATCTTTCCCACTGAACTGTGTCTGAATTAATTTGGTTAAAGTATGAACTTTCTGCAGCAGATCCAGAAAGCTCTCCTCACAATGTACTCTGGGCATCTTGAGGTAGGTAGGTGGAGGAAAATGAAGTCTATGTTCCCTATATCTTGTCAAGAAAGAGAACATGTTCCTTTAGATCTGAGCATGTGAATATAAACAGTGTTGAGATTTGTAGGCCTATGGTATCTTTCCTAGGTATCAAACAATAGTTTTAAAAAGCTAAAAAGATTTTCAAGATGAGAGGTAAGCATATTGGCTGTGGGTTGATATGTGATGCCAATATGTTGTTAAGTGTTATTTTTAAATTAACCTTTTATTATCTTCCATAACACTGGAAATAAAAGTTGAAGTAAAAAAACCCTTTACTTTTAACTGTTAATTTTAAATAAATTCGTATTATGAAAATTTAACTTATGTTGTGTGTTTACAAACACTATGATTGAACTGGAGCAGAGTGGGATTGTTCCATACAGACCTTCTCAGGAAAACAAACTAGAATTTCTATGGACATTGTAGCAGCACAAAAGAGTTTTCATATCAAGACTACCGCATGTTCATTTGGAAATCTGCACAGCATGAGTGTGTATGAATTCACATTTTTATGTAATCCATCCTTCTAGCTATGTGGAATGAGTGTGTGGTCACTTGAGGTCCATCTTGTTAGATGAAAGACATTATCAGTGTACCAGGAGCTGTACTAAAGCCATGTTAATGCTGCAGTGATTCAGTGCTGGTGCTGGTTTTTTCCCCTTGACAGATAGTCAGACAGCAAGCAATATTTCACTGTGTCAAATGTTCTTTAGTAGATTCTACCTTGAATAATTGGTGTTCACAGAAAAGCAAAAATGTGTTTGGATTTATCTGTGATGAGTAGATTTAAATAATCCAGTAGCTGTAAACTAATTGACTTTTATGAATAAGAAGTGGGGCACATCTTCTCCATGGGTCCCACATATTCACATTTATATTAATAAATAAATATTCACATATCAATTATGAGAAATTATTAGGGTCTGTTCCACACCTCAAAGAAACTGCATGGGATTATTTATTATATACAAATGCAAATATGCAAAAGAGGATAAATAAATATGAATAAAAGGAAGTGTAGAGAAAATAATGATGTATGTTCTATTTTCCTGTCCCTCATCTGCACTTACTGCACAGTTTTACAAATGTGAGGACAGTTTCCTCTTTACTAGGATACCCCTTACTTCTGAATGGAAGCATAAGGCCAAATTTCTTCCCATCCACGAACATTTCTGTGTATTGCTGAAGTCCTGTGGTTTCTTTACCTACTTCACCCTAAGACAGGCTTGTGTGTAGTGAGTTTTTCACATTGCTCCATCAATTTAAATGCTAGAAGAAACCCATCTGCTCAGACACACAGACCTTCTGCATAAGACAGGTCATGAGATTTTACTAAGTGAATCAAGCAGTAGAAGAAATTATGCTTTCCTTTAATGTGAGTGTTATCAAGCTCATGATCTTGTGACTAAACCAGTGTGTCTTATGGAAAGACATTTGGTCTAAATGTAAGGCCTCCAGGAGATGATTAATCAGCCACATCCTTTAATTATGTTGCAACGGTTAATTACCCTTGCTGTTAAAAGTTGTCTTGCTTCCAATCTGAATGTGTCTGTCTCCATGGAGACATTCTTCTATGGGAAGAATAGGGAGCCATGACCTCTTTCTTGATAGAGGTTTCTGTTTCTTGCCTTTCCTTGTAGATGGTTTGTCTTAATCTCAGGGTACAATCATCCTAACTGATGGATGCATCCTGACAGCTTGGTGTAAATACAGGTCTCCTTTAATCAAGGCAAAAAATGTGTTTTAGATTTACATGAGTATGATGGATATCAAAGTCTGGCTCTCACAGTTCACATGCTGCTCTTTATAGCTAGAAGAAATCATTATCTGTAAAATGTGCTTCAGTTTGGCTTCTCCTGAACCAACTTAGTGAAAGTTTCCAGTTTTCATTTCCATTCAACTTGGCTATCAGCCTCGTGTAGGGAAGTTGTTTTTGCCAATATCATGGATTTCACCTTCATAGAGGCATATTGAAAAAGAAATTAATCTTTCTGTAGGAGGGGCTTGACTTTTAGTGATACCAGCCTGATTTTATTATACTGTGATGTCAGGGAGCAATTACTCATCAGTCAGTACTGATGGCTTGAGGAACCTGATGAAAATAGCAATTGACCCCTTTATTTTAATAATTTATTTTCTGCAGGTGATTTTTTTTGTGTGACTTACTTAAGGTTTTGAAATCTAGGTTTCTGAGCCAGAGACTACTCAAGGAGGTCCTTCATATATTTCTACCTCCTCTTTCATTGTCAGCAGCTCCTAAACACACACTCACAGTTTGTTCAAGCCCAGACAAGTAACTTTATGTAATCCAAGATTTGGGAGCTTTGACATATGTCTGTCTCTGACTAAGCTTGAGTGAAACAATCATATTTGGATATGCATATTTTTTCTTCTTGATAAAACTTGTTTAAAATATCAGAATAAGTCAGTGATTTAAAAGTCATATTTTATTGATCTGGGATACACTGGATAGCCTTGACAGAGATGTTCAGAACCATTATACTTTGCATTTACTCTTACTCAAACATCATCTACTGTCCACATGAGAAACAGCTTTAAAACCAACAGCATACTGGTTATTGGGTCCTGTGCTGGAAAGGGAATAGAGTTGTTTTCATTTATGATATTCTTCATCACAACTAATTCCATGCTTTCTCTCCATGGAGATGAGGGCTTTCATACTGACTCACATAGGCAACATCCAGGGAATTTGTGAATTGCAAGGGGGGGAGAGTCTAGGCTGATTTCCACTGACTATGCTACATAATTCAATAAGGAGTAAGACAGAATAACCCAGTCTGAAAATTGGCCAGCTATTGCAAGAGCAGTTAAAAAGTACCGGTTCTAATGAGATGCCTAGAGAAACAGGAACAGCCTCACAGCATGTACATTTGTCTATTTGTCTCAGGTTGTCATGTCTGACAGTGTCTCACGGCTCATGTTTCAAGGGGATCCTCTCACTGGATAATTTGTACCCTTACTGGCCTTCCTCTGTTTTCTAAGGGGTAGAAGTTACCTGATACCAAGGTGTACCCAGCCACAGCATGCACACAAAGATAGGGGTGGAAAGGTGCAGAATGGTGCTGAAGCATGCCCTGAAAGTACCAGGGAGATCCCAAAGTCCTTTCTGCCTGCCAGTTTATCAGATAAATCTATATTTTATTTAATGCTTTCAGATTTCTCTAAAGTATTAGCATTCTGACTGTTAGTTCTTGTACAGATATTCAGCCTTTATCCAAAACTTGAGAAATCATAAACTTGAGAAACTTGAGGAATCATATTTACATGTCTCTTGATTTTGTTTACATTTGCCAATGTACTTATCTTTGCAGAAGCAGATGAACTGTTTGTTGCTTCTTTCCCACTTAAATACTCTAGTGACACAGATGTGAAAAGCAGATTAATATATTTACATATTAGACATATGCATGATCATTTTCTCAGAACATAGTGAACCATTGAATGGTGTTGTATTGTCTCATGGTCTGAACCGACCATCAATAAAGTTGGCTTGGATGTCTTTCATGTTCATGTACATTATGCTTTGTAACCCAGCTGTGTTCCAGTGCTCTCTATTTCCAATGCTTACTTAGTCAGTGTAGCAGGACCTTTCAGCCTTAGTTCTCTCTAGAGAGAGCATGGATACTAAGCCCATCACAAAATGACTGCAGAAAGGATGTGAAAACTCACATTCCTTTTAATGCTGTTACTGAAACTGAGCAGGAAGGTTTTTATTACATATCTTCTGTCTTTTCTGTCTTTCTTTGCATTGCATATCCAATGTGACTGTCAGAGTGAGAGGTAATGTCCATGCAGACAAGGTAAAGGTGAGAGATGTCACCTCTGTCTAATCCCCAGTTTTCATGTTTCCAGGGTTCAAAAGCAACAACAGCGCAGGAGATAAAGAGTAATGGTTTGATATGTCCCAGTAGAAACATCTACATATTAGAATAGATTAGATACCCTACCCAAAGACAACTGACAAGCTCCTTTGACCTAATCAGGCTTTGGATTTGACCTCTGCATTGATAACACTCTCATTGTGATGTTGTGCTGAAGTCAGTACAAGCCTCATACAACATCCCTGAAGAAATGAGGTATTTCTCTTAAAACAAATCTACCTCCCCTTTTAATCAAGGCTTGATTTGGGTAGTTGTGTCATTTGGCTACATGCTATGTGAAACAGCCATTTCTCTTGATGACCTCTGGACTACTGAATCAGTGGAATGATACTGAATCAGTGGAATGTTGGGATGATGGCAAAGGAAAAATCCCAGAGATTAAAGATGACTTTTTACAGGACTCTTTGAGCAAGATGTGCATCTATAGGTTAGCGCTAAAAGGGGATGAGAGTTGTCAATATCCTGCGAAGGCCCTCAGAACGAAAAAGGCAAAGCTCTCTTCTTTACAGCAAGTGCTTGGCACTGGCCAAGTCTTTGCCCAACAAAATTTCCCCATCATTTCTTTACACAATAGATCCTGTTGCATACATAAAGCTGGCATATCCAGAAAAATGTAATGTAAGAAAGAAAAACACTTCGTTTTTCTGAGAATTCAGAAATTTGGTTTAGACAGAAAGTTGAAAAAATTCAGACACACTTAAAACTGCTATTCTTATTTCTAAAAATGGATTGTATGCATCCATCCCGTTCTCAAGAACAGGAAACTACATTTCTTCATTATTCTGTTTGAAGAGACTGTGTACATTGAAATCATCATGGTGGTTATGTTCTGACTGCACTGAGATATTTTACACCAGACTTCTACCTTGAATAAGGTCAAAAAAAAGAGGGTGCCCTCTGCCAGTACATGACATGCAGATACAAGACTCCTGTCAGCACAGATGCCAGTCCCAGCTGTATACCTCAGCTGTTCTTGCTGATAGCTGCAAAGTGGTGTAGTGGAACAACATATAAATTCAGATTCTGTATGTACGAATTAAGTATCGACGCATTATCCATCCCCATGAAGCTCATACTTGCTCCTAGATGACATATTCATTTACATTTAAACAGTGTTTAGAGTTTAGCTGAGGCTTTTATACCTTTTCGATTTAAGAAACTCTTCATGCTGTTCCAAATGATGTGATGTGGACTGTTTGGGGTATCCTTCCAAGTAGTTATACCAACCAGGTTTTTGCGAGTCCCACCTAAGTTATAGCCACCACTCCAGGAACTCCTCTGTCTCTCATCTGAATACTGGAGGAACTGGGATCTGATTTCTAGTGCACCTGGTGAAAAATTGTCTGAGTGTTTGCCTCTAGGTTAGTACTGCCAGGTATCAATTCACAGTGCTGCATGCTAAGATGAGAGAGTCAATAAGATGATCCCACTACTTGCTGCTGTGGGTAGTTGATGCCAAGTGTCATCAGAATGATGTTAACATGATTCTGCTCTGCTCTGCTCCAGCTTGCTGGCACCAGCCTGTATAACATCAGCAGTGACTGTTTGCTGTATCAGAAAGCCCTTGTTTCTTTTATCCTTTAGAGTTTAGTGGATAACTCTGCTTCTGCTTATGGATGCTCACACTCCATTCACTGGAGTACTGCTCTGACACTCAGCAATCACTCAAATGCCTGGTGCTGAACACCAATGCAGTACTGGGCACTGCTGGATATTTCTGGGGCTGTTAGGGAAACCACTACTCAATTCAGGGAGCTTTGGAGAGCCTTTAACATGTTGCTATCCATGCATTTTACACATTCTTTTTAATGGTTATGGTTCTGTTGAATAATTAGAATTTAAAATAGCAAAACAGAAGCTGAAAGACTGGAGAGGAGAAAGAAAAGAGGCCTGAAAAGCTTGGAAAACTTCCACTGACACAGGACTGACTGAGATGAAATCTCAAGCAGCAGGGATGAATGGTGAGAGCAACACTGCCATCTCCTGAATACCCTTGGCACGATCTGGTTTTCCACTGATTTCTTTTACTTTGTGGAGCGAAGCAAGGGCTGCAGCTCCATCACAGCATCCCCACATGCTGGATGCTCCAACCTCCCTCTCTAAGGGTAAGTAATCTAAGTGTGGTCCAGACATGCTGAGAGAGGAAAATAAACAGCAAAAAGGCAGCCAGGAAACAGGAGGAAGCTAAGAGTAGTCTGGTTGTGGTGTGATGTGAAACACCACATCAAACATCAATTTCTCAAATCCTTTTTCATAAGTTTGGAGTTTTAAATTGTTTGAGGAAAAGGACATCATTAGATCATCTAGTCTGGATGCCTGCATATTGAAATGTATTCAGGGTTTGTTTTGTTTTTTTTTTTCCCACCGGGCCTCAGAGCTTGTTATGAACTAAAGATGAGCTTCTAGAAAGGTGTTAGAGGCTGAACTGAAAAACGAACAGATTGAGAATCTCTTGGTGGTTTGAGTTACCCTCATTCTTAGAAATGCATGTGTATACTGCAGTTGGAGTATGTCCATCTCCAATTCACAGCTACTGCCTCCTTACGCCTTTCTTTGCTAAAGTCACAAGTACCTTGCATTTTTGCCTCTGTGAGAGTATTTTACATTACAGCCATGCTCTCAATCTAGCTTTTAGAAACCAAACACCCATTTCAGAGGTAAAGAAAAACAAACAAAGCAAAATCAAAAAACAGATACTAACCTACCATACTATTGCAGCCACCCCACGGCATAGCTTCAGACATAATTTTCACCACTCATTTTAAGGTAGACATCCTTCAAAAGATAGTTTCTCTCCTTTGTCACATACTCTGATCACAGTAAAATAATCACTGGGTTGATACTTAAAATACTGGCACATGAATTTAGCAATCCCTGGAAGGAATGTCTCAGTTTGATACATCAAAGTGATTCCTTAGGCTTTCTGCAAATTCAGAAGCAGACTCTGAAAATACTCTTTGAGTCTTTAATATCTGGAAACTATCTTCTAAAAATTCAGCAAAATTTAAAAACCCAGAGACTCTAGAAAATTACTGTAAAGCTTCCTGGAATACTTGCCCTGAGATAATCCCTCACCTTCCCCACAAGGGCAGAGTTCTCACTTTGGGAAACTGTGTTAGCTAGTGCTAAATGCCACAGTGTTTCTTTTTACATACAAATGAATGAACTAAATCGTCTGTCAGACTCCTCTAGCCTTAGTTTGTCCTCATGTAAATAGATTAAGGCTGTATGCAAAAGAGAAATCATATACAATAACTGTCAGTTTTCTTCATGCCAGTTTATATTGTTTAGAGACTTGGGAAATGAAAAAATCAAAATACATTTCTCAGTAAATTGAATTACCCCCCTTTCATTCTCAGATTCTCATGATTTTTATCATTCTAACAATTTGGCTCACACTGGTTTAAAATTTGATCTAGTACAGCTTTTTTCCTAATCTTTACTCGTGAAATGACAGGTTTGTTCTGCATTCTACACATCACAAAGGTGTGCTCAGTGGGGTTTCTTTAACATCACCCAGTGACAAAACCCCCAAATTTTGCCAGTAGTTCAGATTCTTCTTGGATTTTCCCCCCAAAAAATCACAAGCAATCCACTTGGAGAGAGTAAATTTTGTAGGTAGTTATTCAAAATGCACAAACAAAACCCCCTACAGGTAGCATAAAATGCACAGATGTCTGTTGAAGCAATGTAATTCCCCACAGTGGGCTTCCAGGCAGTAAGTAGGTTAAATGACCCTGTTCCTTGTACTTTCTTTATCTGAATCCACATTTTCCATTCAAACGTTTGCATCTCCTTTTTGGTTAATACATGGATTTTGTGTTCTGTCGCGTGACTATAAGAGCAGAGTTTCTTAAAATTCCAGCCTGCTGTTCAATTTTCTCTATGCAGCTCATCCCTCCAATTCCAGTAAGACACCTACACTCATGCATGTAACAAAAATGGTTTCATGTAACAAACTTTTAAACACTTGAACTAATTTGTCTGACCTGATGATAAATTTTACTATGATTCACAAATCTTCAGCGATATCATCATTTGCCATTTGCATCCATCCATTGTTTGAGTAAAAAGTGAACAGATTCAGTAACATGTAGGACAGAACTATTTGTTAAGAGAGAGAAAACTCACTAAAACTGTAAGTTGATTTTTGATAAGCAAAATCAAACTGTTCTTTGAGGAGTTTGTTCTTTTCTCTCACAAAAGAAATTTGGTAAGTGAAATAAGCCAAACAAACATGATATGTGGTATTGGAAAAATTAGGTCAGCAAGGGAGAATTGTTACTGTCTGATGTTATGAAGCAAAATTCTCTTTGTGATGTAGCTCTTGAACATAAAAGTCTGATGCTTGTACAGACAACTTGTGCAGTATCCAGTGGTAGTTCCTTACCTCCCTATAGAGCAGCTGAAAGAATGGTGTAAGCATGATAAGATGCAGCTCTATTTCTTGTCAAGGCAAATAGTCATGCTGTGTAAAACTCTAAGTACTCTGATGTTCAGCCTGAAAAAGAGTACTTCTGCTGGTGTTGCTTATTAGAATTCTTGGTAGTATTGCCCCAGTGGTTGAACTAATGGAATAGAGTCACAATATCTATATTTTTAGGGGCAGACTAAGGACCAGATATCACCACTGTAAATGTCAATTTAGTATTTGCCCTTTTTTTTTTTCCTTTTTAACTTGAATGTTGCTTTCCTTTAGTCATCAAGAAATAGTGCTCATTTGAGCTGGTATACAGTAGGTGTGCTTTTGGAGCACACCTTCCAATTTAGTTTCATTCAGAAACAACATAGCTGTTATACTCCCTGAACATATCACCAAGTAAACCAGACCACAACAAAAGAGGAAAATTGTGAGAAGTACTTCAGAAGTGAAGTCTGAACTAGATGTAGATGCATCCATTATTTGCTAAGAAATATCTACTAGAGAATGAAAAAATATACAGTTCCTTTTGTACTTATTAGAGGTATTATTCAGACAGCAGAAAATGAGAGCTCTGGATTTCTATTCTAAACCGTCAAGCCAATCTGGACAACAACATCTATTCAAATGACGTTGGTTCACCAGCTTGACAAGTTGTAGGGAAGGGAGAGCAGTATGAAATAAGTATCAGTGAATTTCTTGGCCCTATCCCCAGGCTGCTCTCCTTCTGAATAGGCCTATTCTGTTTTCTCCAAGGTTCAACAGATGTTTAGCACAGCAGGACAGATGTGGGTATGCAAGAGAACTTGGCTAGCAGTAGTTATACTGATAAGTTCTATTTGAGTTTGCTATGTAATGCTTTATCAAATGATGCATCAAATTTAAGTGGCAGACTAAAAAGACAGTTTTAAGTTCTGTTGTGTATTTTGCTTGCTTTCAGTTTCAATAGATAAAGATTATATTAGTAAAACATTTTTGCAATTAAGTCATTAAATGTTTCCAGGGATAGAGCACCTACCACCTCTCTGGGCAAGCTGGTTCAGTGTTTCTCAACAAATGAAAAATTTCTTCCTTTTATCCAGTCTAAATCCATACTCCTTTAGTTTAAAACTATTACTACCTATCATCACAGGACATATTAAAAAATCTGTCTCCATCTATAAGCCCCCGCTAAGTATTGGAAGGCCACAAGAATGTGTCCCCAGAGCCTTCTCTTTTCCATGCTAAGCAATCCTCAGCCTTTCCTCATAGGAGAGGTGTTCCACTCCTCATCCCTTACACTTTTTTAAGGCACATAAAGAATGTTTATATCACAAAAACAGACACAGACCAGGTCTAAGGGCAAGGAGCTGCTTGGCTGTTACTACTTTATACTGCATAAAACTTGTGCTGAACCAGAAGGAACGTGCAAGTAGTCTACAGCCCCCTCAGCTATTCTTTATTATCCTCGTAATCAACCATCCATCTTCTGTCCTCTCCAAGTGTACAACTAATTGATATTAGTGAAATACTTCTGTGTAGTTCATCCTCATCTGGCAGAATATTTGCTGAACATTTGGCATGTCAAAGTTAATGGAAAAAATTGTGGTTCTAAGGTTTCTTTTGTTTTGTTTTTTTTTTGCCAAGTGGGGATTCAATGAAGGGAATACCCATCTTTTGGCCACAGGTCATATCTTGAGTCCTTTCCATTTTTTTTGTGTTCTTACATTAACCCTCATTAATGTAAGGAGGGCTTGTCAAAGCTGGTTGAAAAGTATAAAGTAAGCACCTGATGTGTTACCATTAAAGTATGGTGCTTATAACCTGTTTCTGTCTTCACACGTCAGTTATTTCATGCTGCTTCTTCCAAAAGGTGTCTTATATTATCTTGGTTTTGTAACTCTTTTCTTATATTCCTGGCTTTTACCTGGTGAAGGGAAAAATCAAAGGGTAGATTGTAATATGACAGGATAAAAAAAGTAATTTCACTACTAGAAAACTGAATTGCTCCTGAACATATTCAGTGATATTGAAGTTTCCAAAGTAAAAAAAGGAAAGCTATTAAATAAATTAATAAATAAGTATGAGCATTGCTCTTAATGGACAATTGAACCATTATTTTAATTAGGCTCAGGAAATTAATTGAGCCAAACTTATCACAAATCATGAGTGATTCTGGGATGGCTGAGAGAGATGAGTAGGATTAGGAACTATCTGGGAGGAAAGGGCGAGAAAAGTAAGCACATTCTTTACCCAAAAGTGCCAAAAACCTGTTTTTGGATTCCCTGGTACCAATACTTTGAAAGTATTGATCAGCAGCTGTAAGAGCTTAGTTTTTATCCTTGAAAGCTTCATTAGAGAATACTCATTTTGGAATCGCACATCCTGAAACAGACTGAAAAACAGATAAACAGACTGAAACTGATAAAACAAGAGGGATTCATCACCAAGGTACATGTCTATAGCGTTAACATCTTCCTCTGAGAGTGTCACAGCTGGATCTCTACTGTCAAAAGAGAAATGTAGGTGCTTTCTGAATGAGATTTATTTCACTCTAAAGTAGATGTCTCCATGACATGAATGAATCTTGCACCAGAAACAGCTATTTTTCCCCCAATGACCTTAAAGAAAGCCTGGGGTGACAATCATGGCTATAGTTATACCCCAGTTATAGAATGTCAGGTCGCTGTCTAAGTGTATGTCAATAATACAATTGACTTCTTGAGAGAAAAGCACTAGAAAATTTCTCATTCCCTTGCCTATTTTTCCTCGTTAAAGAGATTTGTTCAAGTCTGGCATTCATTCTGAGTTTCAGACTCAACTTTCTTTGCCTGTTAATCTTAGTTGCCTCTCTTGGCTCCACAATGAGACCTCACATGTGACAGACAGAAGGGAGAAATCACCTCTTTTGATGTCCGTGCTTTTCTTCATGAGCCCAGGATGTGGCTTGTTTCCATCACTACATAAGCAGACGATGTTTATATCCTTATTCGCTGGACTCTCAAATCTTTTGCTGCAGAGCTGCCACCTAGCCAGTCAGTCCTCAGCCTGAATTAAAACATATGTTATTTTATCATCCATCCTGTTAAACCATTTGCAAACTCCCTGACCTGGTCAAATTACCATTTTTACAGAAAGTCCAGGGCACAGCTGAGCAGTTGGGATAAGCAGTCAGACTGCAGTCACCTTGTTTTAGAAGGTAAAAACATAGTGATTAAGTCTGCTCTATGACAATTTGCCCAGTGAGAAAGAAGGATCCAGGGCAGAGCTATTTCCTGTATCAACAAGAGCCTGGTTACCTTCCAGCCCTGGAAGTCCATTGTATTAGCCTTGGTTTGCTCACTTTACCTTTGTCATGTTCTCACCTCCTCATAGTTGATGCCAGTTGTCTGCTTACTCACTGATTGCTTTACCTTTGAGCCTCTTTACAGAACAAGTTGAGGTTCATAACAAGTTCATAACACCACTCTCATTGGTAATAAAGAAACAATAGATCCCAATTTTAAGAACAGTATGTTTCTATCTCCAAGAAGCACTTAGATCCAGCCACAATCAATGAGTTAAAAGTAAATCAGACAGTTGAAGTAAAAGCTGCCTGACACATTTGCAAAACCAAACTTTAATATTTTTTTATGATTTTCAAGGAAGTGGAAAGGAGTCAGATGCTTGGTTCCCACTGAACTTCAAAGATTGAGATTTCCCTGATTCCTCACATCTTTATAACTCACAGCCTCTATCTGTATTTTGCAAATTTTCCTATTTCAAATACCATTCCCTTTCTGCTTTTATTCTCGAACCACAAAGGAAGGATTCCATTTCATTTCAATTCAAATCAACTCAATTTCATTCTTTCAGTTCCATGAGGATTTGCAAGTCTTTAGTTTTCTTTATAATTTCCTTTTTTTTCAGCTAGAATAATTCAAGGAGAATGTATTGCAAATGTAGCAACATGCAACTTTGATGACACTTTGGACAATCTCAGACTTATTGGAACTTTTCTAGATTACAGTCTGTTGTCAAAATTTATATAAGATTATGAACATTTTATTTTTACTGAATTATAACCAAATGAGAAAGTCAGTGTTATTGGCGTATTTTTCTCTGTGTATATTTTTCAGCTTATATTTACTCTTGAGTCCATGATTTATATATGCAGAATTTTCATCAAAGACTCTAAATTTATGATTTTACAAACACATTTCATGCATTTCTGCCTGCTTTGCCTGCAGCTGCACTGGTAATTTGCTCATCAATTTCTAATTTACAAGAAGTAACATTTTTCCCCCTAATCCTGCTCCTAGAAGACGTCTTATTCTCCTGTATGTAGCAGTTAGAGTTTCAGCATATGGAATGACTGAGAATTGAGATGTATATGTGCAGTGGACATCACACTGAAAGTCTGTAGGAAATGAGCTTTAAGTACTGTCATTTCTCAGCCTCGCCACTACCAACCTCATCCATCAGTTTGGCTCTCTCCTACAGCAGGAAT
This sequence comes from Cephalopterus ornatus, assembly GCA_013396775.1. NCBI lineage: Eukaryota > Metazoa > Chordata > Aves > Passeriformes > Cotingidae > Cephalopterus > Cephalopterus ornatus. The sequence continues at coordinate 450,503 of VZRE01010088.1, forward strand.
TATGTAATAAGTTTAATTCCCCAGTTGGGCTTGGATGTCTGCCTTTGTAAGAATGCTGTGTCAATCTGATCTTTTTAACCACAAGACAGATGCACTTTCAGAAAAGAGTGTAAATGTCCATTGTCACCAGAAGGTGAACAAAGTACACATCATTAACACTTTAATATTTTTTTTTTAAGTTTTGTACATTATAGAATCAATTTTAGTCCATAATTTTCACCTTGTCTTTGCATTCATAGTAATATTTAATTGCAATTGCAAGACCAGAGGAAAAAATAGCTACATAAACTGCAAATACTGAGTTGCGTAGGAAAAAAAAAAAAGATGTAAGAAAAAAAGAGGCATTTATTTGTAACCAGTCAGAAAATGTTTTGATGTCAAAAGTTTTTTATGTTGAAATGTTTAGTGTAGGCAACCTATTGAAAATCAGGTTTCTGTTTGGTGTAAGCAAGTTCAGGATCTTGAAGGTTGATGGTCATCTGTGCGTTTGCTTTGCTTTGATGTTGAAACATGGACTCTGAACTAAAGGATATTTCTGCTTTTTCCCAATAGAGTTGGATTTTTAGAAAGAAAAATTCATATTCTGAACAAACTGTATAGTACAGCACCTTGAGTAACAGTAACTGGTTTTGGGAGTTACTTTCTTCCAGAATGAAACAACTGTTATCATTCTAATTTGTGGCTAATATGAGAAAAAACTTATTGAAAGACTTTAAGTCATAATGAATTTAATTATTCCTTTGGGTGCTTGTTTAAGTTGCGAAGTACCTTCAATATTAAGTTCATACATCTTATTTCCAATTTAAATTTTGGAAATAACACTGAGAGGCATTAAAAGTTGCCAAGCATGTGCTAGCTAAATGGACATGACCTTTAACATCATGGTTTCACCTTGGTACATAATTTTGAACTTCTGAAGTTACCTCTTGCTTTTAGTTGTTGTACACTAGTACAGCTTTTTCCCTTGTGTTAACTATAGAGCTTAGATGTTTTAAGCAGAATTCTTAAAAATGCCTATGTTTACAAACCCTTTTTGGTTTCCAGATCTTATTAGCTCTATCTTCAAATGAAATCAAGTTGGGAATTATCCTTATACACAGGGAAATTTCCATTGATAAGTTGAGGGAATAAAGACAGTGTTAATTGGTTGCATAATCTTAAAATGTCTGGAATGTACATGAAGACTCAGGCTGTTAATTAAGATAAATTGTGAAAATAGTCATACACACTATAATTTCCATATAGACTTTGAAAGCAAATTATCTTGGTGAAGGAGAAAAATATGATAACATATCCATCTGAGAATCTGATTGTACTCTGATAGTTCTAAGTCATCTTCTAGTGCCATGTGCATTTTGGGTTCTCAGACTTCATCCTATCCCCAATGTTATGTCTCTGTTTTCTACAGATAGTGACAGTCACTTCTACAGGATAATATAGAAAACTTGTCAGAAATGATAATTATGTTAAAACTCCGGATAATTTGTTAAGAATGTGCAATTCTCATGGCCTATGTTTCTAAATTCATATTACATGTATCTGAGTCACATTTTACTTGTGAGTGGAAAGTACTCATTGTCCTTAGACTAATTGCTAGCAAGTATCAATTGTCATCTTTGTTATTTAATGTGTTCAATAAGCAAATAATGAAAAAATAGGCAATATATCACAAAACAGGATCAGAAAAATCCACATGATTAAGTCTAGGCCACTACCTTTTCCCTACTCTGTTGTTGCTTTCCCACCCCTGATTTTTTTCACCTGCTCTTCAGTTTCTCTAGGAATAGAGATTCCTCCCTTGGAAATCTATTCCACTGACAAGCTGTTATCACTAGGATACATTTCAATGCCTATACAAGCGCCAACCCTTCCCTAAGACTTGCATATCACCAGTGTTTTGTAATGACTGCTGACAAGACAAACTTGTACAAATCCCACTGAGATTAGGGAGCTTCAGTACTAGTCAGTATTTGTGTGAAGAAAAAACAATGCGCCATGCATGCCTATTTAAGCCTCACAAGCTTTAGTGTAGATGTCATACTATTCTTAGCACTCATAACAAATGACCCCTGGCTTACGCATATCTACTCTTCTAAACGATAGGGACTTATGCAGCTATTTCATCTGAGAGTCTCCTAGTGGTTCAGAAATTAAGCCTTGACTGCATGCCTGTAAGACAGATAGAAATTATCCTACTTTTAATATAAAGATGAGAAACAGAAAGCAGCGGACAGAGTTTCACACTTGTAAGGGAACTAAGCTAAAGGAGATTTCAAGAGTGATTTCATTCGTCTAGTGAGGTTCCAGAGTTCACTGTCTCTGCCCTTGTCTCTCATCATTGGAAGAGATGCAGTGGCCCTCATCCTTCCCTTCTAGAGGTAGTGGCTCTGTGATTCAGTTTCTCACATGTGTACCTTGTCCCTCCTTAGGCTGGCTGGTGTCTCTGGGCCTGCCTCCTCCCTGCTGCTGTTCCTTGTCTGCTGAGTGAGGCCATATGTCTCCAGTCTCCTCCCATGCAAATTCATGTCTTTGGGGTAGTTCTAGCCCTCATATCTCTGATTTGAGTAATTTAATATCTTAATCTCCTCCAGCCCTTATATTCTTCATTTCTTTATTTCCAATGCATCCAATCTCACTCAAGCACTATTCCAATAGCTCAGTTCTCTTTTAACGTCTTGCCCATCTTCCATGCCCCAATAGTATCACCCCAGCCATTTTACCCTCATACTCACTGTTCTCAGGTCACCCTATTCTGCCTTCCTTGCCCGTTCATCACACTCCATAATCCAATTATTTTCTTACACAAAGATCCCTTCTATCTCAACATTATCTCACACAACCATGGCTATCAGTGACTATTATGACAACTTCATAGCCTCTTTAACTGCACTGTAAGCTTCACAGAGTTGTAGTAATTAATAGCCATTCAACTCTACTGCAACAGTTCCGAGACTAACTTGGTCAAACCCAAATCATACCTTATGACTATGTCAACTTTCTCTTCATCATCTTCACTGCCAAAACCTAACTTCTGGCAGCATCTCTACCATTTTCTTCAGTCTCAGGAAGGCACATGAAATGTTCTCTCAATAGTAATTTACACAGGAATCAGAATTATTGTAAAACTCATTGATTATGTCTCATAACAAATGTGTACCCCTTTAAAAATGCCTGTTACAGGTCTCTGTTTTGAGAGGTTAAAAAAATTGCTGATTTTCTCAGGTGCATACCATTCAAACAGAAAAACTGAGCAATTTACAAGGTATTACACAGAAAAATGAGTTTCCTGGATCAAAGTTTAACCCTGCTGGAAAATGAATGGTAGTACATTAGTGGAATCCTTTTAAGGTAAAACAATGTTTTGCGTTCAGCTAAAAGCTAAGGAAAGATCTCTTACCATGATGATATCTTTGTGAGTTTTTAAGTATATTCTTTCTAAACACCATCTTTTGGATGCTGAAGATGAAAAGCTACAGAGGATGGATGGATAGATTATTCAGGTATATCTCAATGACTATATATTTCAAAATGTTCAGAAATATTTCAGAATGGCTATTCAGTACACAAATTTGAAGATGCACCATTTAGATATTTAGATCTGAAAATATGTATAATTGAATGATATTTAAATGGTTATTGTCTGCCCATCTACTTGAAAGAATGGCTGAAAGGACTTGAGAAGTTGAATACTACCTTTATATCTGCACATTTATTTCTCCAAGTAAACTACAAGGGAGAACAGACTTTATGAACTAGATTGGTATGCACTGATTGCAAGAAGTGCTTGACTACAAAATGAACTGAATTTAGATGAGGGATTTTGGTCCATAATTGAGGAGCTGTACAGTGAGCTTGTCTCTTACATTGAAAGTGCTTTGTGTGACAGTCTGTGGGTGGTCCACAGTGTACTGATTAAATTTATGCGGAAATCTTCATGTGGAACAGACAGAAGAAGCTGTCATTGTGTTTTTCCATAAAAGGTTGTATTAGTGGGAAGAATAGCACACTCATATGTTGGCAATATAGGAAAATTCTTCAGCCAAACTCCCGGTGAACTTGGTGGCAACTTTGCTAAGTGACGACTGAGAAGTGCAGTTGCATGCTGCCTCAGTGAAAAGCATGTTTATGAAATAAGGAAATCAATCACTGGGGCAACTTCTGTTTTATCCCCTGGGTGTTCATCAGTGTATAAGGATAAAACCACCATAGAAATCATGCTTCTCTTGACGCATTCCCATTTGCCCTATCCCTGATCATATGAGAAGAATGAACTGCACAATTGCTGGGCCAAGAATAATTTTCAAGGGCATTACAAATGAACTATTTATGGCAAATAAGTCCTGTGATATTCCTCAAAGTCTATGAGTGCTTATTCCTGGTTTTGTTGAAATCAGTGGGAGCCTACTTTAGATGTCGAGAGTACAATGAAAGCCCCAAGCACTGTACATGAGCCATATCATATGAAAAGCTGAGATCCTGAGGAACAACAGGGAGGAAAAGAAGGAAGGAGGCATTATGGGTTCAAAACCTAATGTCTCTTTCATTAAGCCTCAATAAAACTCCTTTGTATTACAGTATTGCTACATGAGTGAAAGAAATAAATTATCTTCTTTGATCTGTGCTTTTGAATCATTGCCACTGCTAATCTGGATCTGCTACCATAACCATTACACTTCACTGCCTACTGCCCAGAATTTCTTTCTATGTGAGATTTTGCATACCTAGAAGTATCCATCCACTATCTAACCTTCTCCTGCTTGACTTCCTGCTGTTCTTCCTTTTTGGCCTGCTCATCATTTCCCTCTGGTTCCATAGTAAAACAGGAGGAGAACTAAGACACAACATTTTGTAGTGAGCTGGATTCATACAGATAGATGAAAAGAACTTCTCAAAATCAAGCACAAACAGTAAAACAACAGCAGGAATACAGAGCACCCTTTTAAGCAAAAGACCATGGAGGTGACGCATGCTAACACTGCTGATGACATCTGAGAATAAAAAAGCTTAGAGGGTAAAAGATTAATAAAGCATAAATCTCAGTTTTTCCTCTGAATGTTGTGTTCCTTTGAGCATTATGAATTTGCTTCTGTTCAGGAGAAACCTCTTCTATTGCTCTACATTGTCGTTGTCCGTGAGATTCAGAAAGGAAATCTGAATCATGCTGGCTGACAAAGTAACATTTGACTGATTGGCAAATGTCTTTACTGAAGTTAGAGGCCAGTCGGAGAGACTATCTGAACCCTGGAGCTTATGGATAAAGGGAAACAGACGTGCAGAGAGATCCCTTATAGGCTGTGTCAGAAAAGGCAGCTCTAGTTAAAGGATGAAATAAAAATATGGTTGAACTCTCATCATCTTCTCTGACTTCCCCTCTGGAAATACTACCTGGATCTTCACAATCCAATTCTTTTTCATTTTATCTCAAAGACATATTTCTATTTAATTTAGCTTAAGTTTATATTTAATAAATCTTTACCTAACAAAAAACACAATCAAAAACTCTGTTGAGTATCTGTGGTTTGAAAAGATATAACTGAAACAGCAGTATTCAATTAGATACATAAACAAGGGTTTTAAATTTTGTTTTGCACTGCAGAGACATAGCATCCCATTTTCAAACTGCCAGCATTTTTCTTCTTCAATTGAAAGCCTGCTGAGGAAAGCTGAACTGTCTTCAGTAATATTGCCATCTCCATGTTTAAGTTCTGGTATAATACTTCTTTAAAGGATTAAAATGAAGTGCTAAATAGTATGAAAAGTCCACTGTCTGTATTGGAAGTGAATAACATTTTATGGAGGATTTGAGACATTTAACTACTATGGCAACAGGCATTGGAACAATGCTTTGAGATAGGATACAAAAACCTTGACAGTTGACTTGTTTAAATATTAATAATTTTGTACTTTGGGAAAAAATGCATCATATCTGAAAATCTCAAAATGCCACTACTCTGAAAGGAAAGAAGAAACAGCATTGTTCCTCAGGCATAAAACAGTTTTCTGCTTCTTCAGAACAACACAACACACAGGTAGATGTGTAAGGAGAATGGAAATGTTGAATCTCCACAGTTCCACGACTCCCTGTCCTTTTCAGAGCCAATAGTTCACAAATAGTTTGGAACTAATAAGATAAATATGTGTGCATACCTAAAAATGTTATTGGTAATTTTCTGAAGAATTTGCATAATAACCCTGAAAGCAGAGGATAGTTTATTCTAAAGCTTCTTTCCTTAGACTCTTCCATCATTGTGCAAATTAGGTTATTTTATCATTAGGCATCCTTCAGTCCTTGTCTATTTAGTGTACTGCTCTGTTAGTTTTCAAAAGTTCAAGTTCTGACACATGAAAAATTGTCACATCTAATATTCTTGATCTCTGAATGACATTTTACTGCCTTCAATCAATCACCAGTAAGCGTAAAGTCTCCTAGTATCCATGATAGTTAAAAGAAATGAATGCCCTTACCAGCCCTAGGTACAACCTTACTTCATGCCTCAGAATTGTAATAGGTTTAGGAACCTCTGCACCAAGAAGCTGTATGCTAAGAGTTTGTGTGCCCTTTTCCTTCCTGCCTAGACAACCCCCCTAAACTTTCAACCCAGCAATTCCAAACCTGCCAGTTTCCTCCAAATGATACGTCACTTTTTTGATTTGATCAATATTCATTTATTTGGTTGTTGTTTACAATTCTTTCAGGTGCTCTTTGACTGTTATTTCTAATTTTCATCTACATTGACTTTTATGTTCCAAAAGATATTGTATTTCTCCCTATAAACCACATGAATTCAGGACTTGGGACTTTAAGAAAAAAAAATTAGTTATGGTTTGCACTAAATTATTAGAGCGTCTAGCTTTGTGATCCAGGCAGATTTTTATTTCTACCCTGTTAGCTCTAGGTCTGTGGCAGTGGTAAACAGGAGTACATATGCTGATGTACTGTTGGAATTAGTTTGAAAGAAAACACACTGTTGATATTAGCCTCAAGGCTGCAGAAAGGAATAGATTTATGCAATACATTCTGTCAAGACATAGTTTATTAGAAGTGTGATTAGTATCAGATGGTAACAGGAGAGTGGTAGTGTGAAAAAATATTATTTATGCCACCAAATCTATTTACACCTATTTAGAAGTGTTACTGCAGTAAGTGACTTCATAACAGGAATAGAATTTAATACAGAGCCACCAGCTTTCCTTAGAAGTAAGTAAAAATATATTTAAAATGGAAAAACACCTTCCAAACATGAACTGAAGAGGAAAAATTAATGAATGGCAATCACCCTGCTTCTTTTTATAAAGAAACATTTTCTTAAAAATTGGAAAGATTCTCTTTCTTAGTATAGTAAGACAAAGACCTCTAAATAAAATTTAGCATCTAAATATTGTTAATATATTTTTGTCTTTTTATCTTTTAACTAATTATGAAATAATGAATACAATTCATTATTTCTGCTTAGGTTAATTTTTAAGATCAAAATGTACACAATTATTGTATTAGAAATAATCGTGCCTTTTTTTTGGAAGGAAGCACATATTTACTAGCCCTCTTTCTTTTGATCTGTGTGTTTGTAAGAATAAAGTTTATCAAGAAGATTCAAAATCTGAAATAAAAAGAAGTCAAGTCATGCTCAAGGCATTCAAGACTTTCTAGAGATAAGAACAAATAAATTTGGTCACTGCTAACAGATTCTATTACTATAGAAATAAGTAATCAATCAGGTTTTACAAGAGGTTCTCTCATCAGTTCACAGAATCACAGAATCACAGCATATGCTGAGTTGGAAGGGGCCCTCAAGGATTATCAAGTCCAACTCCTGGCCCTGCACAGAACCCTCACCAAGAGTCACACTGTGTGCCTGAGAGTATCATTCAAAGGCTTCTTAAACTCTGGCAGGATTGATGCTGTGACCACTTCCCTGAGAAGACTGTTTCAGTGCCCAGCCAATTTCTGCATGAAGAATCTTTTTCTAATATCCAACCTAAACCTCCCCTGACACAACTTCAGGCCATTCCCTTGGGTCCTGTCCCTGGTCACCACAGAGAAGGGATCAGTGCCTGCCCCTCCTCTTCCCCTCATGAGGAAGTTGTAGACTGCAATGAGGTCTCCCCTCAGTCTCCTCTTCTCTGAGCTGAATAGACCAAGTGAGACTGACAGGCCTGCAGTTTCTGGGGTTCTCCTTCTTGCCCTTCTTGAAAATTGGGACAATGTTTGCCAGTTTCCAGTTGGGACCTCTTCGGATTCCCAAGACCACTCAAAAATCATTGAGAGAGGTTTTGTGATGATACCAACCAGGTCTTTGAGGATTCTTGGATGAATCCCATTGGGCTCCATAGATTTGTAACGATCAAGCTGGAGCAGCAGATCCCACACAATTTCAGAGTCTCCAGGGAGTTGTAAAATAAAATCCCATATTGTATCTACAATTTCTAACCAGATGGAGACCCCATCACATCAGATTTATCATAAAAAGTCCATGTTCCTCTTGCAGCACCTGACTATATATGGCCCTTGCCATCTAGTGCCTTCCTGAAACGTTGCTGCCTAACCTAAGCAAAACCACTGAGGGAATGTGGTTATTTAGATGGTTTAGTCAACATAAGGCCTATATTTGATCCATGCCTCAACCCTATTTCACATATGGGTATAGAGGAAATCAAATGAAAGGTGCCGAGGAAGACAAAACATTGGTTAGAAGAAGAAATTTCAATTCTAGAAGTGAGTGTGAATGAAGAATTTTAAGAAACGCAAAGCATATTTTCTACAGAGAACTTTCCAGACATGAAACCACATGCAGTACAATGAAGCCCTCAAAGAATCAAAAAGCAGGGAAAAAAAATTCTGATTTCACAATGATGATGATTAAACAATAGACCAGGTCGCACAGAAAGATTGTGGAATTTCCATCCTTGATGGAACAAGGCCCTGTCAATCCAAGTCTGGTAGGGGAGTTCATCCATGTCATCTACAGTCATCTCTTCCAGCCTTAATTATTCTCGAATTCCGTGAAACAAGGACTGGTATTACTGGTGGAACAAAGCTGAAGCTTCTCCTGCTGCTCTTTCACTTGGTTCCAAAGATTTAATACATGAGTTGAGATATTTGTAGATGTACTCCAGTTCCTGTATCCACAGGATCACAGATACAGTGCAGAGACATGACCATGACAACCTTGTGGCCAATGAGGCCACCAGCTTGGTCTTACCTAATAACTCATAAAACGAGGCAGTTTGTGCAGTGGCAACAACTACTGACAGTAAATCACAGTGCCTAAATATGCATGTGCAGAGTTGGTCTTTGAAAAGCTGAGTCACACCATGAAGGTGGCTTTTATGACTGTGCAGGAGCTTAATTTTTCTGCCTTAATCAAGTGCCGGTGCTCTCTGCATTCTGCTGATGTATCTGCTCTGATCTGCCCTCCAGTGTGCTTGCCTTTTGCTGTACTTACATGGTGTAAGTCCTTTAGTGACATTTCCTTCACTGAATTTATGGTGGCAGGCACTGTGGGGTGTATACAATGCTGCTTTTGAAACTGTGTGTTTGCCTCTTACACAAAATGCTACCTCTCATTTGATATGTTAATTTCAGAATCTAATGGTGTTTTAATTAAAATAATTTGAGTTCATAATCATAGTTCGTGATGCTCAAAAAGGAAGGAGAGTAATGATAGCAATTGAAACACAGTTATTCAGCTCAGTATGTATATACTAAATGCATGAACTTTTCATAATACAAATAGTGGTTCTGGCAAATTAAAATCAATGAACACTAAAAACTCTGGTAATTTTTTTTTTCTTTTTTTTTTTTTTTTTCTGAGAGCGCGAAAAGACAGGTTGCCCCTCTTCTGGAGCCCTTGAAGACTAACTGAGAGTAAAGTCTTGTCTGCCTCTTTATCAAACGCTTAAATAAGCTTGTGTCATGGTGACACGGAATGGATATTGGTGACCTTGATCTGGGAAAGTGAACTTCTCAATTCTGTTATAGATGAAGAGAAAGACCCAGTAATTAAACGTTTTGATGAATTGGGATTTAATAGCATAATTGCTTTTAGATATAAAGTATCATATCAGCTGATTCAGCTGAGTCTTTATGTACAGGCTACTTTTTTTTTTTTTAAGTTAGCTTCTAGAAAAATAAAACCTCATTATTTTATGTCTTTCTTGCTAAAAAGAAAATAGATGAGAATATGATCAGAGAACACTGTTTTAGCTAGAAAAGATCTTTTTTCCAAATGAAGTTACCATTACTGAATCTAAAGATCTGAGACCCTGATAAATATTTTAGGATTAAAGAAGAAAATTTACCATGCAGGCTATGATCTGTATTATTAGCATCCTGCTGTCTGACCTAAATCAAGAAGCGAGGAGAATGCTGATTGCTGACAGAGCTCAAAGCTTCCCAGCTTAAATGTGCTGTGGCATGTGGAACTCATTGTATATAACTTCTATACAAACCTGTAAGTCAAAATCCATTAAAAAGGTATTTTGATAAACAGATTTAGTGTATTTTAGAAGTAAAAGCAAGAGCTAATAGGTTGGACTATTTCTTTTGCTTTTTATTTCATCTTGGATTCTATGACTTTTCCTGCAAACATTCCTCAGCATATAGAGTAGACAAAAAGTTATGACAAATATGTAACGTATTACATACAGAAGCTATTGATCCACCATAAAATGAATGTTAAAGTTTAATTCCATTACGTTTTTATTTCAATTATTAATGGAAATATGGAAAATGAACAGCATGGGAACCTAAAATAACTAGTAAAAGGATCATGTAAAAAAAAATGACATGTAAAAGTAATATGTTCTGCTTTTATAAGATCCATTCAATGAATAAGGATTTCTGGATTACGTTACATAATAACAGAAACCTGCTGACAACAATTTAGAAAGTCACATGTAAGAAAATGCTAATTTCACCTTTAAGTGGTAACTGAACTATTTAAACATCATTACCTATCAGATGATTTGAAGAGTAGGTCTGATTTTTCTCCACAAGGCTGAATATTTTAGGGCATTAATCATATCCCACTCAATATCACTTGCAGCTGACTGCAATTATCAGATATGTGGGGATTTGTGGGATTTATTGATTTGTGTTCTTTTGAATCATGCATGCTCATTTCTGCTGTGGTGCACATAGAATGACATCCTTTGATAAGGATAGCAGGTAGCTATATCTGAAACCTTTAAGCCCTGTGTGATGTTGGTTTCATGCTGTGGGAGTGTAATATCCTCACAAATTCTCTGTTCTCCACCTTTCTAAAAACAGGCTTTGCCTCCAGTGCACTGATCCCAGGCTTTGAGATTTCAGCCTTTCCTTTATTTTTTTAGATTTTCAGATTTTATTCTTTACTCTTCCAAGATGTTAAAATACACGTCGTTTTTGGTGGCACATAAGTAGAGTCATTGAACCACTACACGTCTTTGTGTGCAGAGTAGGAGTGGTCTCCACCCATCGGTGCTATTGAACTAAGACTGCCCACATAGGGCAGGCAGACCCTCTGGGATCCATGAAGATTATATTCAGTGGTTTATCTTGTGCTGGCAGTGATATCAGAGGACAGTTATAATTTCTGGCCTTCGAGACCTTGGAGTTCTTGCTCAATGTCTTAGAGGCTCACGCACCTGGGTTGCTGGGGGGAGATGCTCCCTTCAGCTTTCCTTTTGCACATTGTCTACTGGAAAAGCTGCATGAGAGATGTAGAGTCACCAGAATAGTTCCTTCTCTGTTAATTTAGAACTAGTAAAAACTAGCATATGTAATATTCTCTGCCCAATTATTCAGCCACCAAAGGTTTTGTGACCAGAGAGACTAAATAGTAGTGACAAGTTATCAGTCAGTGTGCAGTTACTGGGTTTCTGCAGCCACTCAACAGAGAGTGAAACTGAATTTTAGTGTGTGCTCAGAAACCCCAGTGGAAATGATATGATTTTGCTTCTCTATTCAGTAATCCAGAATAGACCTAGAGGAAATCTTATCTGAGTGCAATTCAAATGTTACAATGTTATTGGGACCCTGCAAAAATTCACATAAAACTTTTGTGTGCTTGTTAGAAGATTTTTAATTTAATTAGGTTGATGGACATTGTTTTTAAATCAAAATGTAAGAATCAGAAGAACTTATGGACCTGAAATTTTTCAGGAAAACCGTGTAACTTCAGAGAATAATGGAGAATCTCTGTCACCACAAGGCAATTAATAAAAAATAAAACTTCACCTTGTATTTTCCCTCTTTTGTGGTGCAGTAAATTTCATTATACTCATTCCTAAAGTCTTGAGCTCTATAGACACACACGTTACTGCAAGAATCTCAATAGTATGAGATGTTTTTGAAATCTGTTCTTGGTTCTGCTCATGTATAGAAAAAAATATTTAATCATCTCCATAAAATTGCTGCATTGGAGTTCTTTGGATGTCTGCACCACAGCAAATTTTACTTGTTAACACCTCTTACTCATGATTCACAGGTAAAAACCTGGCTGGAGTACTCATTTACTCTCCAGGAATACTTCTTCAATAAGAGGTTTTTTAATTCTTGGAAGAAAAAAATGCAGGTTTAAAATGTGCTACTAGAAACTGCATGGAAAGTGTTACAGGTATTAATTGAGATATTCTGGTAGCTCTTTACCGTGATGCGTTAATTATTTTGAAGGAATCCCATGTTTCCTCATGAGTAAAATAACAAAAAAACCCCAGAGAGTTAGAGAAGAAAACTGTAGGTGAATTTGAAGAATTTGAAGAATTTTGTTTTCTATGAATTAGAAAAATCCCCCCAAACATGCAAAGCTTTAAACAGTTTCTATAATGATGACGATGATGATGTTAATGATGATGAGGTTGATTATGATCATAATAATAACAATAAAAAGAACAACAACAATAATAATAATAAATAATAATTGTTATTAAATAGCAATTTTAGTAGCAGTGTCAGGCAACCTAGTTGCCAGTGGAAGGGAAAGCACTCCAGCTGTATCCTGACCACAGTAATAAGCTGGACACTCATATTGTCAGAGCAATGGCATGTTTATTGTCATGCTCTAAGCTGTGGCTATGAGGATCTGGGCTACCTGACTGGCATCTGTGGCAGGCCTTTGCGCTGTGATTCACTGTGTCTTACATTTGCTTTTTCCCCTCCAGATTTCTTCCTACTAACCACTCTTATTCCTCCTGTAACAAACATCTCATCCCCATTTACTCTTTCTACGCTTTCCCTGATTTTCCTGACTTGATACCTTTATTTGATGGTTATATCATTGCTGCTCTGGTCATTTCTAGCTTGGCCAGCAATTCTGTTAAGCTAGTACCTCATTTTCTGCCCATAATGTCTCTCACTTCTACCACTTCCCCTTAACAGTCGAAGTTAACCTGCATACACAACATTACCATTTTCCCATCTGTAAGACCATGAAGTATCTCATTAGTGTAGCAACAGATCACAGTTGTTCCTCTGCACCCATGTCCTAACAAACATATTGATCAAAACTGTCAAAAAAAAAGGAAAATTCTGTTTCCAACTTGAGACTTGTGTGATCTCGCTGCAACTTCAAATACATATAAAGGCAGTGGTCTGTCTACCATTATAGACTCCCAGACCTTAAGAAAAACAGGAATGTTATAATGAAATAAGGGTATTCTAATTTCAGAAAGTCTCTCATGGCCTGTGTAGTGTAAGAAACAGCTTCCATGAGCACTTCAGTCTAGATATACACAAAGCTACAGTTTTGTCTTTTTTGTTTCCCCTTATTTTGAAATAAGCCTCTTTGAGTGTGGTATATTGGTTATCCCAGAAGTTCTTTTCTAATTATATTAATGTTGGGGATGGGAAAGGATATAGAGTTATTAGTTAATGATATAGAAAAGTAGGCAGCAAAACGTATAAAAGATTTCACAGATTTCTCTTATGTCTGGAGAATCATAAAATCAACTAACATTTGCATCTTTCAACAAAAAAATAACTACCCCTTCTTGAATCTACATCAGGTTCAAAGGTCCTATATGGAAATATGGATAAGCCATGTACTGTAAAGTACAGGAAATATCCCACAAAAATTAATCATAGGACACAGAGAAGGATTTAGGAGGCTGTTGGGTCCACTGTGGAGGAGCTGGTGAAAGTACAGAGCTGCCAAAAGTACTGCCTCAAGTTGCTGAGACCAAGCGAGAAGAAAGTCACCTTTTAGGGAGCTTTGGCAGCTAGCAGGAATGGGCAGGTGTCAGCCTACAAATATTAAAGATAACTAATTTCAAAAACGTAGTATTTTCCAGAAGACAACTAGGAGAAATATCTAGAATCAGGCAGAATCAGGGGAAAGTGGAGAAAAGAGTCCTGTTCCTTCCATACAACAGGTAGATGTAGCAATTCATCCATAAAAAGATGAATCGATTTATAAGCACTGTTAGGGAAGAAAAAAGTCTAAATAACCTTACTTAGTGTATTTTTGTTTCCTGATACACTTCAATAGTGTGGAGTATTTGTTTTGGTTTTATTATTTGTTTGTTGGGGAGGTTTTCTTGTTTTGTTTTCTCATAGTGTCTTGGGGGATTTTTTATTGGGTTTGTTTTTTTTTCTTTTAATGTCTTGGGCTTATTTGTGGTTTATTGTGTTGGGGTTTTTTCCCTAGTACAATCAGCAGTACAAGCTTTTTAGTCTAAGCTTCTTTTTTCTTTAGCATTTTACAATGAAATAAATGCTTCAAAGAATAAGGACAGAAAAAAAAAGAGATACATGTTTAACCATGGAATAGAATACAATGAAGTGTTCCTTAGCTAATCACAATATTGATTTTTAACACTGTGCACCATCAGTAAGGGAGAGAGGATAAAAGAAAGAGGATATTTAGGTATTCAAGAATTCTAGTTGTAATCTTTCACAAGTTATATAGATAGTGGTATCTTGGAAGGGAAACTTGCATTTATTAAGTAATAACTGATTGGAGACTGATAAATTACTATTATCATCTGTGAAAAGAAGAATAACAGAAGAGAAAAATGATTAATTCTCCTGGGCTTAGAAATGCAGATTAAAAACAGAACCTATCAAAACAGGTGCAAATCAAGGATGCAGAGATTTAGGAAGATGCTCACAGGCCAGCTATGTTTGTAAAAAATTTTGATTATTTTCAAATAGCTTGAAGCAGCTCCACTAAATCCTTATAAATGTCTGGATGTTGATAGAAAATGCTGTACTGTAGAGCTTAATTGATCTGCTGGAGAATGCAGCCCTAACTCAGCGGGGGTTAAAGTGCTTGACGACTTATTTTTTATTCTTAGAACCAAAGATTATCAGTCAGGTCTTTTTTTTATTCAATGTTTTCCTCTTATCGATTGTTAGGAAACAACCAAAGTTCAGTTTATACTCTCGTGTTATAACATTTTTCGCTGAGCAACCTGACCCAAACTGTGTCCCAAAGGAGATAACATGAATTAGTAATGATTTCCAATCACTACGCATATGGACGTTATAAATGAAACATCAGAATAAAGCCTGATCACGTTATCAACTATGATTTGCAATGTCTGCACAACCTTTACCCTTTCTGGAAGGATAAAAAGACGATTAAATAAAGTTCGCTTTTGAATAGAGCTGTTTAGCCCTGTTCGATCTTGTTCAAACTCTTATGATATAGCAAGTAGTCCGCTTCAGGACAAAGGGTTAAGTTCTCCATAGTATGCACACATACTGGTAACATTCACAGCTTACTATTCTATGAAGAATAGCAAAAAGGAGTGAGAAAATAAAAATCAGAAAATTTCTGCCTTTCGGCAGTAATTCAATGCAATCAATAATTGTGGGGAATTCTGGGAGATTTCATGTTGCTTATCGGCTTTTATAATTTTTTAAAATGTTTTTCACTTATCAGCAGTGTGAAATTGAATTTGCAGAGACTCCATACTTGGAGATGTCCAAAAGCCACCCGGACATGGCCCTGGCCAACTGGTTCTTGGTGGCTCTGCTTGAGCAGTGATGTACGAATAGATGATCTGCAGAAATATCTTCCAACCTCAACAACAATCAACATGTGATTGTGTGCCACTGTGTTCTGGCCAGTCAGAATGGTATCTGTCTATTTCAGCTGTAGTTGAAGTCTGGACACCAACAGACCTATGTCCCCTACATTACCACCTGTGCTTCTTACCTGCTTTCTACAGGCTGTTAACACCTACCTTGACCTCAAAGGTGTGCCATGAGATGCAGAAGGAATAATGCACCACCTGCTACACAAGGTGTTTATTTACACCTAATAAAAAAGAAGTGCAAGTTTATTCAGAGTTTTTAAGCAGTCCTGGAAAGATCAACAGCGATTGGCAATCACCACGACTATGGGTTTTCTGATACGTGAACATCTGCTTGTACATCTCTAATGAGATTTACAGTGATCTTCACTGTAAGAAGATCAGATGTTACTTCAAGATCAGATGCAGTGAATATAATGTAACGATCATTTTTTGGGGCTGACACAGGGGAGAACAATTGCCCTAACCAGAAGCCTCAGCTAAAGAATTCTGTCTCAATTAATCTGCAGCATAGACAGAAAAAACCTGCATTTTTCAGATTGAGCAAAGTGGAGAATATGAAACGTTTTTCTAACAGTTATAGCCTTCTCTCAAACTATTTACGCTGGTGCTTCTTAGATCTGAAATAGGTTCACTGAAATGAAAGGGAGGAGGAAAGAGAAAGGAGGAAAAAAGGGAAATAAATGCAAGGAGAAAAAAAAAAGGCAAAAGGAAGAGAAGGGCAAGGGCAAGGGAAAGGGAAAAAGGGAAAAAGGGAAAAAAGGAAAAAGGGAAAAAGGGAAATAGAAAGACAAGGGTTATTTTATAGATGTCACTACAATAATACATATAATTCATAATACAGTCTCTTTCTTTTCATCCACTTACATTTTGTTTAGTTTTCTGATGCTTGTTAGGGGCATGAGTGAAGAGGAAGATACCAGTTTGAACAATGGATTTTAAAACAAATGATACGTTGCTTAATCTTCATTAGTAGAAACTTGATATTTAAATGTAATGAAAGTAGAGAGGTAGGTGATGGAAGTCAGCATGTATTTTCCTCATTATTACAAAAAATCTCAAAGAAATGCATATATATTTCATTACATTCCCAGTTCACATAATACAATTTCGTTCAACAGCTGTCATAGTCACTGTTGAAGCGTAGGTCATCCATTATTTGTTCAGATGCTTCTTTGTGACCTTGTTATAAGGAAATTTGGATCACAGGTCTTAAAGGCTGCATGTAAATACCAAGCCCCTGTGAAAATGAGTTGCCAAACATATTTCAATTATTCCTTTCATAGACAAATTTTTGCAAAAATTGAATTAATTTTAATTATTTTTAAAGGAACTTTTCAGTGAGCTAATAACATTATAACTTAAAAAAATGATGCAGAACATAAAATTGCCTTGGAAGTAAAATATGTTTCTGGGGAGGTCATAGAAATGTGTGTTTCTGTAGCTGTGTTGGATATTAGCTTGCTTGCTGTTACAAGTCTCAGTTTGAGTGATGAAGTCTCCAATTCTAGGTAGCTATATTTCTTCATGCAATATTCAGAAAAACAATAGATTTTCCAAAGGGGGTTTGCAGCTCCCAGAAAACAGGATTCAAATCAACAAAAGGGATAATGTAGAGGGACATAATGTAGAGGGACATTATGTAACCCCCCTTTTTGTTTCTAATGTTGCCATCAATCTATAGCCATGAAATAGGTGTCTCTGTGACCTGGAATTAAGCGTGAAGCCACTCAAGGACTTTGGGATGCATTTCTTTGGGAATGTGGGGGGGTTAGGATTTTTCTCTCTTTTTTTTTTTTTTTTTCCCCCCCTTTTTTTTTTTTTTTTTTTAATGTTCCCATATAGCAGGAGGCTACAGGCTGCAAAATACATGGCACTCTCCCCTGTCTCACCAAAGCTGGGCTACTGAGCCGCCAAGAAGTTGCAAGAACAGCAAGAACAGCAAGAGTACACTTGATTCTGCAGACGATCATTTCTTATTACTTCTGTTTTTCTACTAGGGTCTGTAAAATATAAGTTACCTACTTAGTCCTAGAATTAAGGATAGGATCTCTACTCCAACCAATAGCAACCAGAAACTGATAATTTCTTGCCTTTTCTCCATCCAGTTTAAAGACTACTGTATTACTGGCAACATTGCTTTGTCAGAAAAACAGTTCCCCCTCATCACCTTCAACCCTAACATTTGTCACATCTAGGTTTCTTATTTTCATTATATATTGAAATTTTTACAAATTAGTGAGACTTGTAAATGATATCCAATGGTCCAACACTTTTTACATCAGCTGCAACACCAGCTCCCAACAACCTCAAAAAAATCTCCTCACTCAGTTAAAATCAGTCAGAATCCACTTAGATTCTACACATCTTTAGCAAGAAAAAGTCAGTCATGTGTTGTGGCATATTCAAATGTCCATAACACTGGAAACAAAGATCCTATCTACAATATTTGAGATTTGTCCACCCGTTACTGAGCATTCTGGTCTTTTCCAATTATGTGGAGGTTTGCCCTTTGAGCTTTCAAGGCCTTCATTCAGCCCAGAACCTGAGAAGGAATCACAAATGGCCTCCATGGGCTTAGGGACTGGGTGTTCTCTAATGCTACCATTTATGGAACGTGAAAGGGAGGCAGTATTTGTAAGAGTGCTTATTCACAACACTGCTTTGTTGATATGCAGAATATTTTTATGAGCAGTTTAACACGAATTGATATTTATTTGTAGGGGAAAAAAAAAGCTTTCTTCAAGTTTCATAAATGAAATATTTAGGAAATTAATATCATAAGTCTAGGCAACTGCACACAAGGAAAAACATGCAGCTAGATGAAAGCAGAAAGCAATAATACCTACAATGTGTGGATGCATTAATGAACAATTTGCTTGTTTTTTAGGAGTATCATATAGTTTAATTATTTGCAGAATTATAACAAAATCCCTTCTGTCCACCAATCATTCATAAAAAAACTATTTTGAGTCATCCTAAAAAATGCCGTTGCATTTCATAATCTCATTCTAAATAGACTTATTAATAAAAATAAAAATCTATTAATTTTCAAATTACTATATTCAAATGGCTATCAAAGACCAGGGTTTTGTTATTGAGACACTGGTGCATTCTCTTTACTCAAACTGCAATAGCTTGCTTCTAATTTCCTAAATAAATTAATCCAAACAGCTGTGACTTCTGCCCGTATTTTGCTTTGTGCACAAATAAATACAGAAGAATTCACTCATCTCTGGTGCTTGCAAGTTATTTAAATGTTAATAATATTAAATATTTAGATGTGTGTTAGATGCATATAATTTTCTATTACCCTGATATCTATTTCCATCTCTGTATCTGAAGATTAATTTCCATTCCCACCTTTTCTCTGCTAACATCTTTATGAATGTGACTATAAACATATTCTGTTTACCCTGACTGTAAATAAGGAAAAAGTCTGTTCAATTACAGAGAACTTCACTTTCCTCAGGACACAGTAGAATCGGTTCCTATTTACCAAGTCCTAAGCACCTTTCAGTGTTCTCTAGTTTTATAAGGGTTTTGGAGAGTGAAATGCTCCATTGTTCCAATGGAAAGGCTGTAGGTTGTAAGTGAAGCATCCACCGGCAAGTTTCCTCTTTCCTATAGGGCAAAGATTCAGTGTTGACTTGAACCTTCAAGCTCTTGGCCTTTCTCAGTTGTTACTAGTGCATTTATAAACAAATGAATAACACATGCTTCAGGCCATGGACACTGACTACCATAAGCAGCAGTCAACTGAGTTTTTTAGCTTGGCCTTTCATGTCCCGTGCCACTACACTGTAGATCTATTTTCCTCAAATATTTAGACTGCAAAGGAGCTTATTTATAGTTGGGCAGTTTTGAATGGTCAGCACAGTGAACAGACTCAACTCTCCAACAGCCTTTGAGGTGGTAGTAAATCACACAACAATACTCCAAATCAACTACTACTAACAATCTACAATCCATCATGCCAGTCTTTTCCAGGCTTTTGTCTCAAAACCTTTGTCTCAAAACCTCCATCCCCTGGGCTAAGACTAGAGAGCACTTTGGGCTTGAGAGGACATCCAATCAGACCCTTCTGTTTTCCCAGTCTGTCACTGGTTTTTGCAACTGCCCTATCATGACAATGTTGGCCCTTATGAAAGGCAGTTAAATCCCTACTCCAGTCAATGGACAAAACAATTAGGTGTGTAGCCACTTCTTTAATTAGGAAGTTTATAGAAGCTACTTAATTCTGTTTCCTTATCCCCTTGCCTTCCAAGACCCATGAGAGATAGGTCTTGGATTTTTCTCAACTTTAAGAAATTTAAAAATACTTTTGCCCTTTTTGTAAATACATCAAATGGAAAATTCTCATTACATTTGCTGCTTGCTTTCCCTTCAGTACTATATTATGGCATTTTTTTTTCTCAGAAAATATGGACATTACAGACATTAATATTTACATTTTTTTCAAATACTTAATATCATCACCAATACACTTGTATTTTTCCCTTACATTGGAAAGCTCATAGGTAAATCGCTTTAGAATGGTATTAAGCTGACATTTATCTGAAAGGCAGAAAAATAACAACAGAAGCATTAACTAAAAGAAAAGTTAACAAACCCAGCTTTACTGCAATGTGTTTCATTCAAATGCCTTTTAAAGAAACAGAAAAGAAAGCTGTCCTGGATTTGACATTGATGGCTTATTTCATATTTCAGATCTTCTATCTGAAAAGGTGTTCTGACCAAACTGATTCAATAGCTGTCTTTTTCTCAGCTGAAGTTCTTGGATTTGGCATTTGCTCAACTAGCTTGTAACAATTACACTTCACTTTCAGACGAAAGTACTCGTCTACTATGTTGTTTGCAACCGTATAAGTTCCCCTCTGTATTGAATCAATTGCTTAACTGCTGCTGCTGGTTTGTAGGGTCTGGAACCAACTAGTGATGATGATGCATCTGATGAATACTGTTTGTAACCTCACAGCTGACAACAACAACAGCTTGCTGTGGGGAGATGATGTACGTTGTTTTACATCAGGCTCAGAGCCCTATCCTGCTGTCAGCAGCACTGATGTTGCAACTAAACAAACTTCATGCTGGTAAAACAGACTGTTACAAGTTTTGTCACTGGTAGCACATCTGCCAAACATTTGACAGCATCATGCTTTTTATCCAAACATTTTAAAGAGCTTAGTTGCATATTTAGCTTGCAAATAATGCTAACATTTTTTAGATTTAACATAGCGAAGTCAGTGTCTTGGGAGCCATATTCAGTGAGAAGTGTTTTGATAAGCATAAAAACAGGGCTATTTTTCCCAACGTGCAAGTCTCTGCCACTGTGTATCAACATGTCCCCTTAGGAAACAGGCAGCAACAAATCCTGTGCTGTGTAAACAGTTGGTCTGAGGGGTTTCACAGAATGTCATCAGGGAAGTTCCCATGCCTCGTATCTCTTTGGTTCCCTTGCTGTCTCTCACTTATCCTCCATGTCTTCCAGAATGATTGAGTTAAATCTGATCAGATAATTTTAATTTTTAAATAATTTTAAATCTTTGGTGTTGCCTTTACTATTAGAAGGGTTTTCTAGAGCAGAATCTGAGCTCATCCAATACTTCTGACTAAATGCATGGTAACAGTGGTGCATTTCCAAGAACCCATCTATTCAGAGATTCTCTTCTGCTTCCCCTAACAGTGTTCTGCCTTCCCCAAAGAACACAAGCTCAGCAACCCTGAGTGCCCCACCAGATGCTGTAGTTTGAGGTCACATAACGCAAGTCTGGCACACAAAACAGCATTATGCTCCCAGACCCAGACCACCCATATACACAGTAATCAGATCTAATTGATTATTTAGGAGTGTGTTCTGAATGGAATAATTCCTGTTTCTGGTATTTTTACACCAAGCCTTTCAAAGGTCCACACTAATATAAGAAAATGTACCTTGTTTATAGATGTTTGCAATGCTTTTGTTGACATCATCATACTATTGTTTTAACTAGAAAACACAAGGTCCTCTGAACGAAGTGGAAAAAAGACCTGCCAACAGACACCATCTGTTATTGTTATATTTGTACAGTATTTCATTATGGAAATACTCACTTCAGTGGCAACTGTCGGACATGAAGTAGTCCAAAATTTATGTGATTTGTTTAAAATCTGCTTTTTGTGCTTTATGATGTCCTAAAACTCAGAATGGGTGGCAATGTTAGTGTGTATAGTACCAGTCTTTATATTTCAATTTCCCAAATAAGAATCTTAAAATTGCTTGCTAGAATACAATAACACTTGAATTAGTTCGTTTTGGGAAACAGAAAGCTAATTAGATCTAGTAATTTATCAGATGTGGAGGAAAACAAAAGCTTTATTGAACTTCTAAATAACTTGGCTTTACCTGGTCTAGTTATTTTGTTTACACATAAATATTACCTCTTTTTTTGATTGTTAATTTGATTCAAATACAACCACAACCAAACAATGGCTTCATTTAAATTACCTGGTATATTAATTTCTATTAACTGATTGTTAGAATATTTCTATAAAAATTTCTATGCAAACTGAGGAAAAGACATAAAACTTTAACTAACACTAAAGTATTCCATTTCAAATGGGTAAACAGAATGTTAGTGTCTTTCACAGGGATTATCATGGTTAGCATATCACATTCCTCCGAGGAAGGTCTCGACAAGATCTGTAAATGTCACAGAATAGAACTATTCTTAAAACAAATGCGATTTCGAGAAGTTTGATCTCCATAGTCTATTTTAATTACCCTAACTATTTCTGGAACTACCAATAATGAAGTCCTTAGAAATCAGCATTACAATCATGATTTTGTCTTACAGTATTACTGAAATGACTCACACCAGCAAACAGGATTGGAGAGAACAATGTAAATAGGACAATTCACCTTTCTTATTCTTATCAGGCATTCAAGTATAAATAGTGATTTCTTCAAGGAGCTTTACTGTTCTATCTCACTCAATATTGTTGCCATGATTCTTCTGTTTGTTTCTGTGCACAGTGATTACAAACCACTTGCTGTGAACTCTCACCACTGAAAATTGCAGAAGTATCAGTTAGTTGTGGTTTACTGGGGAGGATGGGCAAAGGTAGCTTTACTCCTCTCCACACCCTCATCCAGGGCTGTAGTGTCTTTTCCCAAAGTACACAAGGCTACCACAGGTGCACTGCTCTTACTCCTTCCCTCATTCTGGCTATGTCTGCGTGTCCCACAAGAGACATTGTGAAAGGAGCTAGTGTAGCTTAAAATCAGGGCAAGGGGACACAGAAATCATCACATTTCTTCCTATACGAACAATCTGAAGAATACTAGGAGAACTCACTTTGTTAGTCTTGTAGCAGAAATCATTCCTAGAAGTAGTAGTAGCAGCAATAGTCTATCACTAGCTTGATCAGCGTGTTTCTGTTTATTTTGCTGTAGTTAGGTACAAACAAATGTAATCCTGTGTGTGACTGACTCCAGTTAGATGGAAAGGGTTTTTACAGAGTTAGGATGATATTTAGATTTTATGGCTTTTTCATTCAATTATTGGTTAGAACATAATTAATTTCTGGACATAACCAGAATGGCTGTTCTTTTTTTCTTGTTTATTTTCTTTTTTTTTTTTCTTTTTGTCTCAATTGTTTGGTTTTTTTAGGCTTGATGTCACTGCATATTCTTCTTCAGAACATAGGGGTAATCTGAACAGTGGAGAAAAGGAGTGCTATCATACTGAGTTGAATGAAATGTCCCTTGATAACTGTGAGGTTTTCTTTCTTTCCATAAAAATACCTTAAAAAAAAAAAAAGGCAATAACACAAAATCTATAATACCATTTTTGTCATCTAACTTTACTAGTTTTACAGAATATCAGTGGTATGTCTACAGAAGCAGAGCAAACTGACATGTCACATCAGAATATCATGACTTGTCATATTCTTCACAACTATTAATCTTGCAATTTTTCAACACTTTTTGATCTTTATGCATGATGTGAATATCACCTCAAAATCTGATACACAATGGTGCCTCATTTTGCTCTACTGCTGTTTACACATTGTGAAATACCATGAAAAATGACAACATAAATCCATACCAGAACCATATCTTAATCATCAGCATTGAAGTATTTTTTTTCAAAGTAACTAATTCTGGAAAGTTTTCAAAATTTTCATTTGATGGTGCAGTCTGCAACTTCCTCATGATGGGAAGAGGAGGTGAAGGCACTGATCTCTTCTCTGAGGTGACCAGGGACAGAACATGAGGAAGTGGCCTGAAATTGTCTCAGGGAAGGTTTAGGTTGGATATTAGAAAAAATTTCTTCACCCAGAGGGTGTTTGGATGCTGGAACAGGCTCCCCAGGGAAGGTGTCACAGCACCAAACCTGACAGAGTGCAAGAAGCATTTGGATGATACTCTCAGGCACATGGTTGGACTCGACGATCCTGGTGGGTCCCTTCCAACTCAGCATGCTTTGTGTGATTCTGTAAGTTCTGAACATTTCTGCCGAAAAGTGTTGAAATGCTTAATTATTGTTTTTTTTAACTGACTACCTAAAAGTTGGCAATCTCTTTCTGTTACAGTCTCTAAGTTTCACTTTATTGAAACAATATTGTTTTTCTACATTTCCAGGTATATATTGCCTCTATATTTTATTATATGAAATCATTAATGTAATAAACCCATTTAGAATTTTATCATTTCCCATGGAAATTTTCCTATTAACCTTAAAAGGCTCAATATCTTAACAACAGATGGTATGGATAGTTTAATAATACATAGTTTAAATTCTCACTGTTATCCCCACTTGTTTGTATGTTACTGGCAGTGTATGCACCGGCATATTCTCCCAAGTTTTGCATAAAATTTTTATGTGAACCTCACAGAAACTAGAAACAGAGTTTCTGAAAGTAGGAGAGTGATAAGCCAGGATACAAAAGGTCTATAGGAGTTCAAATTGACGTTTTCTCTGATGAGTTGGTTACCTTCTTTGTTTTATAACTATCACAAAGGAAAAGGGTAGGAACAAAATATATTGATTTTTATTTTATAACATTTCAGAAAGGATTTTGCTGAAAGCAGGACTGCAAGTTGAAGTGTGAAAGTAATAATCTCATTTTGTCTTTGATGTGAAGGTTTAAGTCTCCTGTTCTATGGCCTATGTAAGGATTGCTCCACCTGCAGAAAAGCTTAATTCACATATAAGATACATTAAAAAAATAATAATCTATGTGTTTTAAATGTCTTGGAATATTATTACATTCTTGAGCTCCCAACTGGACCATACTTATCTTTATAATAAAAATCTCTTCATTAAGCCTTTCGTCAAAGACAATCTCTATAATTACAATTTCCAAGCAGCAAATCAGTAGTGATGTGTAGTGGTTTGGGTTTTTTTCAATCTTTGCCCTAAATTTTAAAAATTATTATCTTGAAATAAGAAAACATAGTGTTTCCAAATCACTTCACCACAATCATTACTTTTTTGATTCCTTTTTTATCACTCAGTGACATTTGTTTCAAATACCATTCTGCACATTTTAGGACAAAGAGTCTTCAGAATAGCTTATCTAGCTTCTTCTTTTTAATACAGCCTACAAATTTCACTGAGTTCCTTCATACATCACCTAAATTGTACTTGATTTTGTGAAGCTGAAGACATCTGTAGTTCATTCATTCAGCTGTTCTCTTATTCTGTATGTTGAACAACCTAATCATAAAGAAACCCCTATTTCCAGTTCCAAGTTTCTAGAATAAATAGACATTTAACACCTCATAGTTTCTCTCCTACAAAGCAGCATAGTCCAACTGCCAGCATGTAGAGTAGGTCAAGACAGAAATCCACCTCCATGTGGTCTCCTGTTACACTAAGCCACTCTATAGACAAAATTTCTTACTTCTGTGGTCACCTCCTCACATCCCAACATCATGAGAACATCAGCAACTGTTACAAATCATAATCAAGTCATCTTGTCCTTATTTCTCACAAACTAAAGAGATTAAGCTTCATTAGTCTGAAACACATGGCATTTTCTCAAGTCTTTGAAAACATTATGTGCATTTTACACACTCATTTGCCAAAACTGAGAACACTGGGATATTTCACCATGTAGAAACCAATTTTTTGTCTCTTCTAATGAAGACATTGTGACACTGTTGTGGCTAAAACAAGGAAGTTTTATTCAGTTGGAAGATTTTCTTCCTAATGGTGATCACACAGTGGATTCATTCAAGCTTCTCCAATTTTTCCTGCATTCACTTAGGAGAAAGTTTCATTTTGCACTTAATCTGCAACAACCTGCATCTTATGATCTTTACTGTCCCAGAAAAACACATATCTCTTGGTGATTATGGTAGCTGGGGATCTTTGTAGCTGTGGATTAAACCTTAAATTGCTGTGAAGATTAGGCTAAAAATTCAAGTAGCTCATTGGACCTGACTGACAGCAGAATCACACTGGTCACATCCCAAGGCTTTCAAATTAACCTTGAACTCAAGATGACATTTTGCATTGTATCTCTAGCTAACTAGGTTCTTTGTCAAGTCCCTCGAAACTCACCTTTAAACCTAAAAAGCCGAGAAATTTCTAAATTAAAACTTCAGCTCCATCCTTAAATCACCCTGATAATGTCCAGAGAATTATTTGTATGATAGTTATCTCACTAATGGAGACATTTGTGGTGTTGATGTATAATGAGATCAGGTAAGGATAGCATGTCAGCCATAAATCCTGATTTTCTTGATTCTGTCTGCATGAGTCAGGCCACAGAATGGACATTTATTTCAGTTTGAGTCGCTCATTATCTGCCACAGGTACAAAGTGTCAGTGTAGATGAAGGGGGCTCAAAAACAACATTAAATGGAACAAGAGCATTTTGAAAAAATGTCGCTCATTTAATAGTTGTAGAGTTATTCACCTTCTTCTTCTGAGCTTGAGAAAGTCATTTCTATCTTGGCCCAGGACACATTTGTGCCACAAGTCATGCCTGGCGGAGGGCCTCTCTGACACAACTCTAATTTGAAAACCTCATAGCCAGTTTTCTCTGTGAACCTTCTTCCATTTTTATCACACAGGAGAAAATTGGCCTTCAACTAGGACAAATGAGGTCAGGCAAAGCCTGCTGCTGTCTTCTGTAAAATAATCTACGGCAAAAATTCATTTTCTCTGCATGTCAAATGTACAACATGCAGAATGGTAGATTTTATTAAACTAATTGTTTGCACATTCTCAGCCTGTGTAAGCCTGAGATTTATACTTTTTAAAAGAGAAAACAGGTTCTTATGTAATAGTGATTTATTAAAAATTCTGGAGAATCAAAAAATTATTAAATAAGAACAGGATATATACAATAAGTGAGAGTCAGTATGATTATCTGTCTCAGAATACATCATCTTTGAGTGTGGGCAAGAAGAAGGCATTTACAAGAGAGAGATAATAACCATCTGATTTTTCAGTCTTTTGCCTGAAGCTGCCTACATATATATATACAAGTGGCAGGCCACAGGTAGTGGTGACATCTCCTGAGAATGACTTATCTTCAATAAATATATCTTTTTAAAGTCATACCAACAGACTTGCTAGATAATAATGCCTGTGAATTGTTACACCTAAAATTTATGCCTGGCTGTCCAGGAGGAATAACAGACTTTGATTTCCCTTACCTTTCATGGGATTAGAGTATAAACTCAAAACAAAGCCAAACAAACCCAATACAAAGGTTGTAACAATAAGTATGAGAAGCTATAAATTCAATCTTATGCTAATTTTATTGCCTGAAATTGTTTGAGTCCTGCAACCTTTTCTAGACTTGCCTTTTACAGCATCAAACAACTAACTAGATCTTTCATTAGGCGCAATATTGTTCTAAGAACTGTTGTTTAAAGGTTCCTTTAGTTTTGGGATTATTTTGTTTGAATATTTTTTCATAACGATAACTCCAGTCAGAGTGAGGACCATGAAAACAAGAAAAAAAATGGTTTTATTTTTTGTTTGACCATATTCTGGTCTTACATGTATCAGCATAGCACCAATATATCACCAATAACTTTCCAGTGGAAAGAAACATGTACGTATAGAAGTGTTATATATAAATGTATATCTGAAGTGTTAAAGTTCTGATTTCCTGTAAAGCTTTGTGATGTTTAACACTGTAATCATTTCATCATTCAGTTTGCTATAATTGAAAGAAATAAATTCTGTATAAGATAGGTTTGGATTCTGTGTGTAAGTTCACAGTTAGGCACAGTCTGTTCCTTTGCTGAAGTGGCACCTCTGTCAAGCAGAAGATACTGCAGATGCTTACCTAGCTGGTGCTAGACAGGGACTACTGTGAAAAGTCTAACACAGGTTTCAGATATTCTTTTTGTTCACCCATTTTTAAGCTACAAAGATCCCTTTGTGACAATATTAGATAAAGATGTCTACTTGGTAGACCTGTGAAATTAAATTGAATAATCCCCCTTTGTATGTCCATTTGTATCTCTTACTCTGTGTTAAGTAATCAAACAATGAGTGAGTCACACAAGTTGCTCTTCATCTGGATGAGCTGAATAGATTGATCTCTTACACTCTTGATGGTTTTTGTTTGAATGGTCATTAATTTATCATTCTTCTTCTTGTTTTATACAAAATTAACCTAACAGTAGCAGTTATAACAAAGCCAAATACACAGATAAGGTGTCTGTTTATTCTGCTTCAATCTGCCTCAGTTTATATAGAGCCTCTTGAACATACAATTGTCCAGCAATTTATGCTCAGATAATTAGTTATAGTAAGTCCTTTTCAGGAGTCATTGGTTATCTAGATGGAGATTTCAATTCTTCAGATACAGGCTTCCTATTCTGTTTCTAAACATGCACCTTCAGATTCAACTATGTTCAAACAGTTCAGTAGTTTATGTCCAACTTGCTGAATCATCGTGGATGTTCCAAAACTTTGGTCTATTTTTGTTTCTATATTGCAGTGTTTCTGTCTTCATGCTGTTTTTGGAATTGATTAACACATCTTATATTTTTCTCCAGGCCTCTAATAGGAACATTAAATGCCAGAAGGTCCAGGATTACTCCCTGCAGGATCTGGCTACATTACATTAATTAATTCCCCTTTTACATGACTTCAAAACCATTGGTCAGTTCTTAATGTGATGCCTAATTTCTGTAAAACACTTGTTTTTCAGGTTTATGAATTAAAATATTGAGAATTACTAGGCTGAAATGGATCTTATTGACTATTAACTTTATTAAACTTCTAACTTAATTCTTAAAACCATATTGATTTGATAATAGCATTTTTTATGCCACATTAATGATGCTACTCAATTTCTTTTTAGTTGGTTAAACATTGTATTTCCTTTAGTTAGCATTTATATCAAACAGATATGCCTATTCTGACATTTTAACTTTGACTTAGGCAAATGCTACTTGTTTGAAAACAGACTGTATGGGAAACTGGAAACAGACAAAAGGGGAAAGTCTTAAATGTTCTTCAGCTCCAATAGGCAGAGTGAACTGTCCCTTCAGCTTCTTAAAAAAGCAAGTTTTGTTACTGAACAGAAAACAAATATTAATAAATGATTTTTTACTGCTATTGTTATAAATCCCAAAAGTAGTTGTAACTGCTTCTACGTAATACCTAGAATTTGAAAGAGGAATTTTAATGAGAACTTTTAACTCAAGTTTTCAAGGTTTTCACATTACTTGATCCTTTCATTGTGTATTTGTGTTTATTTTGGGACCAAGACACAATAAATTTATTAAAGTACATTTTATGTGTCATTTGGCAACCTAGTTTCAAAGCAAACTGCATCCTTTTGAAGGACATTAAAATCTTGGCTTTTTAAATTTTTTCTCGTTATTTTGGTATTAAAAAGGATTATTTCATGCTTGCTTAAATCGCCCTACTTTTTACTATTTTGCATGTCATGGATGTAATATTTATCAAAAGGTGGCCTACTTTAAATACGTATTCCAATTGCTTATTTTCTGTAAGTAACTGACTCACAGAGTGAACAGAGACATCCCATCCAAACTCAATGATTCATTGTATATTTCTTGTAGCTCTAAATTTTCTACTTACATCTGGGCAGATTTCATGTGTCCAAATAATTCTATTCTGGACCCCTGGATAACCCAGAAAAGCTGATCATAATGCCCATTTTGTGACTAAGTAAGGCATGAATTCCAATGTATCATCATGTTTCTCAGCTCAAAGGATGTAAAAGACTGACATTTCAAAGACAAATATCTACAGGTCAGAAACTAAAACAAATAATACGAAAAAGATAAAACGACTGTGCATTGACAGTTAATATTATTTTGACACCTTCTGAGTTAAAATTTTTAAAAAATTTTTGGCCTAAGTTTTTTTGTTGTTGTTGTTTAACACCTCAGCGCTCAACTCCTGTTCAGGATAAGAGGAAATGACTAATGAAATAATCCTAGGTACGACAGGAATTCTTGCTTTTACTTAGCTGTTTCTTTTTGCTCCTATGGGTGGTACTTCATCGCCTTTTCAAATTAATACGTTATCTAAGTTTTTAATTTCTCATTTTAATGAAACTTTTTAGAAGTTTGACCAGAGTTCAATTTGCCGATGTATATTAATTAAAAAAATTAAAGACCTATAGAGGAGTTCCATTTCAGATTAAGACATCAAAATGTACCTACATTTAAGTATGCATGTGAAATGTTGGTCTAAACTTCCACGATAGGCAATAGAGATCTGTTCAGTGGAGCCTGGAGAGTAGTCATCTCGCCAATAAGTAGGCACCAGGTTTCATACAGTTGTCCTGACTGATCTCTAGCTGCCATTCCAAAAGGATATATATATTCTGTATGTCCTGAATCACATTTGTACAGCCTTCTTTTAAGTCTCAACACTACTGGTGCCTCAGATACTACCAGGCACCTGCTGAACTGAGGCCCTACTTGCAGGAATACTGAAGCACACGTGGATGCAACTCAATGCAACTAAACTAGGGTGCCTTGGCTGACTGTCCCTGAACTCATCCTTGCCCTTGCTGTCACTAAGATTGCAGTTCTCTGTCAAGTAATCCTGATCCAGTGTCTACCCTTGAAACTCCAGCCCCGGATCACGTGCAGTGTAATATGTGTCACACCATGAGTTGTCTGCTACTTTGCAAGTCAGCTGTGATGCTGAGGACAGTTTTCTTCAGGGAGCGATATACATGCAAGTTCCCTCTACCCTACACAGTCTTCCAAAAGTATCCCAATGGACCTTGTGTTGCAAAGCACTGAATTGTACCTTTATGCTTTCTCATGGTATAAATAAACATCCTCAATGTCATGCTGTAATTACACCAACGAGACATGGACATGTGAGGCTTAGGGAAGTCACTGCTGTGCACTGTGGACACACAGACTGTATCTGGTTGCCTAATTATATTCAGTGTTAATTTATGTGTTGATAGATACCTCAACTTGCCTTCAGCTGCAGCTCCAGAAGGATGTGGGTTTTTTTGTAAAGTCCTTCCTGCCAGTTCTGTGCAGATGGCTTGGATACATCAGCCCATATGAATGGGAGCCAGTAATCAATCTTTGCAGTGGTTGTTTTGAATAATACAGATATATATTTTTATCACGTAGTTAATGGTAATTATAATATTGGCATGTTTTCTTTTAAATATTCCAAGTCCTTCCACTGCATAAATTGAGGAAAAATTCATATTTCATAAATGAAATGAAAATTCAGCCTTTATGTTTTCAGGAAACAATGAAAATGTCAGCCAAGTGCTAGATTCTGGGGATCATGAGGCAAATAGGTAGAACCCCAAGTTCACCAATGATACAACATATAATTTTTAATCAAGTTCATTCTTGCTTTAATTTTGGTAGACACATGGGATTCCTGCTATTTTTATGTACTTATAGTTGATGTTATTACATTTATTGAAAGCAAGCTTAGGGGCAACCTCTTTCCTTAGGGGAAAGCGCCAAGTACTAGTGCACTATGGGATAAATTCATTAATTAACAAGTTGTGGAAAGGCTACAGAAAGAATGTCTTAGGACATCGAAGTTTTGGAACAGCTTTAACTGGCGAAGCACCATCTGACATCAGCGTTCCTCTGTCTGAGACTAAAAGTCATTTGTAAACAAACTTTAAGACATTAGTGATGACATTTAAAAGATGAAATCTGAAAACCTGTCCTGGTGAAACCAAAACAGAATAAATGATTCCCAGTGAGTCAGAAAATAGTTCAGAGCTCTAAAGAAATGAGTCAGAAACTAAATATACTGAGTAGGCTAAAGGCATGAAAAAATAACTTTAGCAGTAGAAAGAAGCTGCAGGAAACTCAACCTAATTCAGTCAGTGACTAATATGATCAAAATCTGTGAACCAATTCGTTTGTATTGAATATGGCATGAGGTATTTTGATCACTTTGAGAAAAGTAGAATTGAACAATCTGTTTGCTAGCAAGAGGAATTAAGTGTTTCATGAGAAAGGCAAAGGAAGGGAAGGGAAGGTTGGGAAGGTTTGGGAAAGGAAGATTTGGGAAGGGAAGGTTTGGCAAGGTTTGGCAAGGGTCTCCAAGATGTGACAGAAGTTGTACTGCTCCCAAGAATTGAATAGAACTTCTCAGTGCATCCTGGAGCCAATGGGCAGCCTGCAACCTGGAGGGCTCAGAGACCCATGCCATTGCTTTGTTGTAGTAAGTACTTCCAGCTGCTCTGCTTACTGTGGTATGCATCCATATAATTACATCAGCTGTTCATGTAAATATGACAGTGGCAATAAAATGTCCCTTCCCATTACTGAATACTCAGACTGGAGTTTTGTGATACTCATAGCAATGTAAAAGCTATACATAGGCAGTGAGGGCATGAAGTCACGACTATTTGCCCCTGGTTTAGTCATTAACAGTCTTTAATTCTGCACATAAAGTGTAAACTAACAGTAGAAATTATTTTAATCACTCTTTTCTCTGTTTTAAATCATATTATCAGGCTGGGGAGATTTACACCCTCAAAATGTTGCAGATGAGATCATACTGGACATCTTACAACAAATTTCCTGCTGGTTCCATTGTCTCTTATTGGGCTAATATGAGGGTCTACGGAGAAGTATTCTCATGAGTAATATTTCCTTATGCTGAAAGTGTGGGTGTTGAAGAGGAGAGAAATGTACTTTAATTCTATTTGTTAGAGCTACAGTGAGACCTGAAAAAGGGTGTGTAAAATTTGTACAGGTTAAAAGCAGAGAAGCAGGCGGTGGTGCCTGGGCTCACTGTGTGTATTTTGGTTTGTATAGGCAGTCTAAGATCAAAAGAGCAGTATGGAAATATAGAGGGCATGAGGGAGATATGAAAGCATCAACTAAAATGAGTAATAAACAGAATAATAGAAAAGTAGCTATATTTGGGAGATAGTCAAATGAACACCTTTGCAACTATTACCCAAGAGCAGATTCCTGTTGTGTCCAAACAAGAAGTTCTAAATAATTCAGTGTTATTGTTTCCATTCTTGCCATAGACAATAGCAAAGGATAAAAAAGGGGAAAAAAGTTTAATTAGACTTTTCACCAGTTTTGTGCTATGGTTAAAAGTAGCAGTTGAATTTCTCAAATTTACATTCTGATTTTTTTTCCACTGAAGATAATGTAAGCCACTTCCCTTACATTCTTCCATTGCAAAATATTAAAAAGCTAAATCAGAGAATTCTCAGTGGAAGACAATTCAAAATTGATTACGAAAGGTTTTCTTTCATATGAAGCATACTGAAAAGAAACAGTCAGACACCATGATTATGCTCTTCTTTCCCATCACACTGATTACTCCTACATGGAAGCAGGGTCAGAGCTGTGTACTGACAGAATCAAGAACATTCATAAGAGCCCTTTATTTTAGAGATAAAAAATAAATAATGTATTTCTAGTTAAAAAAAACTAACAACCCCCCAAAAAAACCAAACCAAACCAAACCAAACAAAAAACAAAACAAAACAAAACCCCCAAAACAAACAAAAACCCCAAACCAAAAAACCAAACCACAAAACACAAACAAAAAAAACAACAACAAAAACCAAACCAGAACCAAAAACCAAACCAAAACAAAAACCCACACACAAAAAATAACAACCAAACAAACAAAAGCCAAAAAACAAAACCCAAACGAAAACAGGAAAAAGAAAATGTTTAAACAGTATGGAGAATCTTGGAAAACTTATCAAACACTGATTGGATGATGGCAGGATGGTCAGATCATTTACCCTGAGCAATAAATTAGGCATTATAAAGTCTAATCTCATAGGTATCTAGTTCTATGGAATTATTCAGAGGTCTTAGACTAAGACAGAATAGTTCTCTGCATAGATGGTGCTCCTTTTAGATAGAGAGACAGTGGTAGCCCTTAAGGGTTTTCAGAGATATTCAAAGATTCTACAGACTTATAAAGAAAGTCCCTAAGTCTGTCTGTATAGAATATTGAGTCCAGAGGTATCTGGATATGCTACAGAGAAGGCATCCGCTTTTCTGCACTCCTTATGGTACGTAATTGGCAGATGGAAAATAACAAGAAAAAGGAAGGCTACCAGCTATGCAACAGGTTGGTCCAGGGATAGTCACAGTGCTGTTCCCTGTATCTCCTAAAAGTGTGTATCTCCACGAGAGAAAGGAAGAGAAATTCAGAATAACTTTGTTTATTGGGTCCTTTGTACACCCACTGACATGTCTTACCGAGAGAGGAGAAGGATGTTTCCAACATCCATCTGTAGCATATGACCTGACAAACTACTGTTATCACTCTTAAACACCAATAGCTGCAGGTTCACGTCCTTCTGTTGGAGGAACAATCAAATCTCGGTCTCCCGCTTCTGAAAAAAGTGTTTCAGGTGAGACACAAATACAGAAAGATTGATCACTGCTTCCATCAACACTGATTAAACTGTGCCTCACTGCCTTTGAAACTCCAGTTTGTATGATATGAGGAGACAGAATAATGCTGAAATAAATGTGTCACAACCTGCGGGAAGTGGAGGGAAGATCCGCTCCGGGTAGAGTAGAGAAGGGTTTGCTGGCTAGCTAGCAGGTCGCGGCATTTTGCTGAGCTCCGGGCGCTATGACGTAGCGGTGCAGGAAAAACACGCACGCACACAGCACCGGAGATGATGTGGAGTGAACTTTATTGACATGGTGGCAGCCGCTTTTGTAAGGTTTGCCGTGGAAGGGTCTGGAAGAAAAGCGGAGCTTACCTAAGAAGGTAAGACTGGGAGTTACCTGTTTACAAACTTGGGAAGGATAGGTGGAGAAAAGGGAGGCTTTTTCCAAATTTGAAATGGGGATGGTAACACGGACATATATGGTAACGGAGAGAGATTGTGACCTTATAAGGAATAACAATATTAACAGAGCTTAAACCGATTATATACAAACGAATAACAAAGTATTTAACAATTAAAATTACATAACTTCTGTCTTAAACTTGTTGTAGAGATCTTCTGTAAAATGAGTTCCCACATAAATGAATTTTCAAAATCAATATGCATATACATATATGATTTATTTTAAGCTAGTAATCCTACTTCATCTGCAGTTTATTTTTTTTCAGATTTGCAAGCTAGCCAGATACAATAATAATTATTATCTACATATCTCATATCTCTTGCTCTTTCCTATTGCATCTCCTTATTTGTTATGGTCTTGAAGCACCATATATGTGTTTGTACCCACTGTAAGATTAATTAAAAAACTGAAGAGAAATAGGCCTTTTATGCCACATTTTCTCCAACTAGTGCTAAATACAACCTTTAAATAGGATGGATTTTGCCTTAAGATTTCCTGTACCATTCCACCATGAATAGTCCAAATGAGAGTTTGTATTTGATTAGTTGAGTTCTATCATGTGTTATGTGGAATTTCCTTTCCACCACCATATTTCTAAGTCTTAAGGTGACTGGCATGGAAAAGATCATAGCACCAAAAAGTATAGGCTCTTCAGCAATAAGTTTTGAGGGTAAGTGCAAAGTAAGTATGTGAAGACTGATGAATATTCTGTTTAAGAATCTTCACAGCTCAAAGGTAATTATTTTTTAGGAGGTAGTTACATGCGTTAAATTATTAAGATACCTCCTGGGTTTATCATGCCTTCCATCACTGATCCTTAGAGCTAACATTAGTGATAATAATACATAATGGCAATAACACTTAGCAATTAATGATGACCTCTTTTCTGAAGATCAAATATAAATTAAGCTTCCCAGACTTCTTGTGAAGTCATATATCCATTTACATCCGTGGCCAATATATTGTAACTCCTATTATCATTTACCACATTCTTACTTTCCCTACTTTTGAATTATGATCCCTTTTTACATCTTCATTTAAATTACATTGTAAGCTTTTGAGAGCATAATTACCTCTTCCTTTAGATTTTCCATTGGCAAGTACTGCACTGCAGGACTGCCATAATACTAATGATCCTAGGGCCTTAAAAATTATCACAAGACTGTCAACAGTAGAGTATGAACAGGGCTCAGTTAAGAATTCATACAACCTACACAGATATTAAAGGATATTTCAAGTATGACCCACACAAGCTGCAGGTGGATTGTCCTGAATGCACCTGTTTCACTATTAGAAGTCATTCTCTGTCGTCTTTCTGATCTTCCATCAGGATGTCCTGATGGATTAATGTAGGGATGTGTTAGATCCCAAAATACCTTACTGAAATGACACGTCACTAGAGGGATCATGATAGTTATGTAATTTGAAACCCAGAGGGTTGCATATAACTATGCTGAATGAAGATGAGATAGATTTGTCTCGTTAAAAACATTTATATTTTAAATATTAATCTTAGCCCAAGCCGTTTTCTTTCACCTAGAGAGACAATGTTCATTTTCTCCTTTCTTCCTCCTCTCAACTGACTTGAATGTTCTTCCAAGGCTCAAGACTTCTGGCAAGAGTAAGGGAAAAGGAACTTGCAGTTGATTTCTTAAGAACACTGAGAATCTAAGTATTCCTTTTTTGATATGAAATGGTTATAGAATATTTTTGTACTAATTGGAAAGTGTACATTCTGTTAAGACTCCCATTTCAATGTCACATTTCACAAAGATATGAACTTAAACCTTGGACTTGAAATCTTTTATCTTGAGGGATGTTTCACATTCAAGTCCAAGTTTAGACAGCAAAATTTGGTCTTTACTACTGTAATAGGTCAAACCAAATTTAATTATTGGTGAGTGCTATGCTTTGCATTTCTCCAATATGATATTTAAATGTAAATGCTGTCTTTTGGGCTATCACATCCACTGTGACATCGTAACACTGTACATAGTGATGAAACTGCACCTGTTAAATATGTATTGGTGACCTTTTTGTACTGTTCCTCCTGAAACCTCATCAATGAGGTTGAAAATTTAAGGCTCACAACACAAAGGTCACCCATCACTTACTTGTGCTTGGAGGGACTTTGGAGGAATTAAAAACATAGTCGTCAACACGTCTGTGTTTTCAGAAGCTACTTCTTCACTAAGGTAACTGCTCAAAAGTTGCATTACTTATAAATAAAAAGTGATCTGAGTAGAAGAAATGGTTTTATCTCAACTGAATCAATAGTGAACAGTCTAACAGAGGTGTAATTTAATCAGCAGATATTTGGCACTTCCATTCCTCCAGGTTTCATTTAGCATTTACACGGCACCACTACTTTTTCAGATTTGGCACTACAGTCATTACTGATATTGTCATGACGAATGTAGGACCAGTGAGGTTTAGGATCAATGTATCTGTTCCACACTCTAATTCACCATTCTTCATATTTGTTGCAAATAACCTTTTGTGAATATTCTGCAGCAGTCTCATCTATTTTTGCTGAAAAATATGCTCAAAAATGGCTTTGTTGCCTGTATTCTGATACCTCTGATATACTCTTTGCATGTAGCTATATTACAAATAAAAGAAATGAGTTCCAATTGCAAACTGAACGTCAGTGTTCCCTTTACTCTTGGATAGAAACCACGATCATTCCATTGAATCAATAATATGTTTGCTCAATGTTTTTATTTGGGAAAATAAAGATCTTTAATTATTCACAAAAATTTAGTTTCATCAAATGAACTTTACTTGTAAATTGTGTATTTTGGAAGGCAGTAACTGATATTTTCATATCTTGGCGAAGACTAGCTACAAATGCATTAAATGGGTAGCTGGGTAATAATATGATTTAACTGATACTTTGCAGATGGGTGTTTGTGACCTGGGACAACCTTGATTATTTGCTGCTTGCAATCGAGCTTTCCTGCTGATTACTATTTACTGGCTACAACACAGTGGTATCCAGCTCTGGCACAGATATCTGAGTTTGCTGTGCTATGTACCATGTGAAGAAATATACTCTGAGGTATTTCAGAACAAGTATCTAACAAGCAACAGGAGTGGACAAAGAAGAAGATAAGAATGTGAGACTGTGACATTACGTAGCTAGAAGATTATTTCAGATCTCACACTGATATTTTTTAAAAGACATGTTATTTAGGATGGGGTCAATAATCGGCTCATTTACAGAAGACATTGTGGCATAAGAGCTCCAATTTGGTAGTTCCGTGATGTCAATGAAACAAATAATTTTCTTGAAGAACTAACCTTGAATTTTCATTCTAAAGAATTTTTTTTTGATTTTGACGTTTATTTTCAGTCCAAAAGAGAATGAAGTTTTGGCTTCTCTCTTGTTTTAAAAGTTGTAATCTTAAAAAATATTGAATCAGTCAAGATTGTTTATACTGACGTTATTCAATGTATTTTTTTACAATTTTGTATTACAAACTGGACTTAAAATTTCACTTTAAAAATGCCAGAAACCTTTTCAAATGTAATTTTAAAAATTATACTTTCCTAATGCAACATTTTCTGTAAAGTCTAATAAGGACAACTGTGTGATATTATGAATTGGGAAGGCTTTGGAATTCCAGGCAAGGAAATCATAGCCAATCTATTCACCATCAGGAAATGGACCAGCAGAAAGGCTCGTGTATAACTTGTCTAAGAATCCCTGGTGAAGCCAGGAGAACCACTCACAAAGATCTTGATTTTGTAGCTTCTTTATGATGTATCACAAAGAATCACAGAGTATTCTGTGTTGGAAGGAACCCACAAGGATCATCAAGTCCAGCTCTTCAGGTAATGGCCTCTATGGGGATCGAACCCATACCTCGGTGTTTTTAGCACCAGGCTCTAACCAAGATGGGCTTGCACAGTCCTGGCCATTAATAGCAGCAATACCTTAATCAGGGTTTAAAAATAACTGCAGTAGACCAGAGAAATATCTGGTTTGACTGGTATTGTCACTGTGACTGTGGTCAGCTATTTATAGAAACAACAGGAGATGCTCTTCCATGACAATGAATGCTCTTTTTTACAGACTTTCTTGGCTTTTGTCAAAGTTCAGCTTAGAACCTCCTGGACCTGCAGTTACACCCCTACATCTTTGTCATGATCCAGTCCTTTCTTTCCATTAGTATATGTATTTTTCCATTATTGAATTTAATAATGTGGTGGGTCAACCTTGGTCAGCCACCAGTTGTCCACTGAGGGAGCACAGACTGCTTCAGCCTGGGTCCCCTTGTGATGACACAAGTCCTGCCTGCAAACCTGCTCCAGCATGAGCTCCTGTCTCCATGGGTCCACAAGTTCTGCCAGGAGCCTGCTCCAGCACAAGCAGCACATGGGGTCATGGCCTCCTTTGGGTACTCACTTGCTCTATCATGGGGACCTCCAGGGGCTGCAGGTGGATTTCTACTCTCCCACTGATCATCATGGGCTGCAGGGACACAGCTGCTTCACCCATGGCTACACCGTGGGTTGCAGGGGAATCCCTGCTCCAATGCCTGGAACATCTCCTCTCCCTCCTTCTTTACTCACCATGGGGTCTGCAGGGCTGTTTGTCTCACATATTCTCGCTCTTCTTTCTCACTACAGTTGTGCAGGTTTTCTTTTCTTCTTCTTAAATATGTTATCACAGAAGTTTTACCAGCACCCCTTATGGGCTCAGCTTCGATCAGTAGAGATTCTGTCTTGGAACCAGCTGGAATTGTCTCAATCCAAAAGGGAAAATGCTTTTTCTCACAGAAATTACTGTTGTGGCTTACCTGCTACCAAAACCTTGCTACATAAGCCCAATACACTTTTGGACTCTACAGCATTCTCTGTTAAGTCTGTCACATTTCTGCTCATAGTAAAAAAAGAGATGTACTCTATTAGTGAGTAATATTCAGACACTTCCACATTTCTCTTTCTCCCATTTTCTGCAATAATTGGAAGATGTATGTTGTATTTTCATACTCTACAAAACTTCTTCCTTTCTTAGCTTTGCAACTGATTTTCTCAGGAAATGTAAATGGTAAAAAGTATGTCCAATAAACCATGTCAAAATCAGAACTGAAGTTTATTGAGTGCAGAGAAGAACAGCTCTGGTATTAAATTGTAGAAGTTTTATTTCCATTCAGAGAAGGATATTAAACATTTTAGGGTGAGAAGATTCTGAGATTAAATGAAGCTATGATACAAAAAGTCCATATTTATTCATTCCGCTTTTCTATTATGATGAATTTGATTGACATACTTTGCATTCCTTAACAGGGGAATTTGAGCAATAACTAATGTCTTCAAAGTATTTTTGTGTCAAAATCCTTCATCGATGTAACTGAACATGAAAGAAACAAGACAGAAAATCTCTTATAAAAAGAAAAGAATAATATAACAAACTGTTTTGTACCAGAAGATGTACGAAGTCCATTTACTCCATTTCATATGTGTAATATTATGTATTACTACAATCCTTCAGTTTCAATAACCTCAAAACAATGATGTGTTCTCAATAGAATAGTTCATAAATATTGAAGATTGTAATCTTCGTCCAAGCCTGTTGAGTATCATTTCATGCCACAGCTTGTTGCCAAGAGAGAAGTTTGCTATAGAGGCCAACAAAATGTATTATGCTAAGGTTGGTTGCCTAGCATTTTTAGAGTGTTTTCTGGGATGATGTCAAGTTGCTTTTTGGCAGACACTGGGAGGATCAGGTTGACGCTGGGTCACAATTTTTATGGAGCAGAGACAGGGGAAGAAATACATGGTCCCTTTATCAGCTGTGGAGATGGTGATGGATACAGTGGAAATTTCAAATCTACAGCATGAGAAATGGAACACTAGAGTGAGGCATCAACAGTATAGAAGGGATTCTCCAACATTACAATTTAAAGGAGTTTTGGCCCTCAGACCTCTCCCTTTTTCTATGCCTCTGGAGTCATGCCTGTGTCAGATAACTAAATTTTCAAAAGTAACTTTTGGGCCACTTAGTGCATTTAGCGAGTAGAAAGCAAACTGTCAAAGGGTTCCCGTGATATCCTTTGGTCTGATTTGTTTTAAGGTTTCATCTGAATGGTATTGTATCCTCAGCACAATTGGGAATGACGTTGATTATGTCTAAACCTGCATGATATTATTCTAACAACAACTTTTTTTCTCTGAAATTTTAGAACTCAACTTGAAGTTGACGAATAGAAGGGAAAAAAAGAGGTGAAAAGAGGGTAGTTCACTTCGGCAAGAAAAACGAAAACTTTTTTTTTTCAGAACAAGCCCAATATGAACCTTTTTGCCTCTGCATCTAAATAAATACATAGTGATGCTACATGAATCTTTCTACTTATATTTATATCTATGTTTTGAGCTGTCCGTGCATCTCCATTTATTCCTTTAAGGATATTTTGTGGCAGACAATTACAGAAGAGGCC
Source organism: Cephalopterus ornatus (assembly GCA_013396775.1). Classification (NCBI taxonomy): domain Eukaryota; kingdom Metazoa; phylum Chordata; class Aves; order Passeriformes; family Cotingidae; genus Cephalopterus; species Cephalopterus ornatus. The sequence goes on from VZRE01010088.1 coordinate 492,257, forward strand.
CTCTTAATAAAGTCCTTAGAAAATTCAGGGTTGAAGAGATAGGATACTGACTGAAATGCTTAGCCAGAACTAAAGAGATTTAAGTTACACACACACACACACACACACAGAGACACATGCATGCACACACATGTAATACTTCTTTTGTGTGATAACTGGAAAATTTCCATGTTGAGCTTATACTGCCTAAAGAATTATTCCACCCTCCCTTTTCCCCTGCTATGTTTTCCCATTGCTGCCTTGCACTGGCTCCATAAACACCTTGGGAAAGGGAAATAAATTAGATTTTTGCTGTTACAATGTCATGAGTGTTATAGTGCTGGGGAAAGGAGGTGAGAAGGTGTGACTAGGAGAGGCGAGAGAGGGTATGACTCATGCTATTGGGAGCAGCATTGCTGTAGATTGACATAGTAATGACTCTGCTTCTTAAACTCAGTAATTAGTATTTTTATTCGAAGGAGTTAAGTCAGCCATCAGAATTAACACATGATGGAGGTAAAGGAGACTAACAACTCTTTTTTTTGGTACTAGTGACTGTCACTGCAGCATTCTTTGATCCCTAAGTTTCACACAAAGAAAAAGATACCTAGGGAGAAAGCAGGATTCTAGCTCCTGTACCTACAGAACAGAGCTAAATAATATCTGAGTAAGCTGGGAAATTTTTAGAACCCATCAGTTCTTTCAAATGTATAATGACTGTTAACAAATTAGTGATATTTCCTAGGACTTGCTTTAGCTTTAGAAAAGCTAAAATTAAGCCGTTTCAAATGTAATTGGAACAAACAACTTATTTAGCTGATTTACCTTCTTTACTTCTTGACAGATTGCCTCTTCTTGGAAACTACTCAAGACTAAGGATTGTATTAGAGCTAAAGCTGTTAAAAAAATCTGAATTTCTGTCCCATGATAAAATTTGGGGTTAATAAGGAAAAATCGCTAGGGAAAAAATCCTGGGGAAAAAAAAAGCCTAGGAGAAAAATAGGAAAATAGCATATGAAAATATGTTTCAAGATATGTTTTGCACTGGAAATACATATTTTTTTGAATGAAGAACAAATGTAAATTTTGCCTTTCCAGTTACCAACATAGCAGAATCTTTTCCAGCTCATTTACTTTGGTGCAGACTGCTAGAAAATGATGGGAAATATCAGAGAAAATCAAGTTTTTGTTGGTGGAACATTTCTTCCAGAAGGTATCTCTGACAGAAAATTCTATTTTGAGATCCATATTTTTTGCTTTATCAAGACTGGATCAATGTTACAAGGTTTTTTGACTTACAGAGTTTATAGACTCCTGACAGAAAAAAGATAACGTAGATCAGAGGAAGAAAAATCGGCTATTTTGGTTTTTTCAATGACTTAAAAATTAAGTGATCATCTAATTGTTAGTGTATGAAATGTTACAAATTAAATCAGATGTCCTCTTGTTTCATTCAAAGAGCTTGTGACACAGATATAAAAGTAATTGAGATGTGCTGAGTCCTCCTCAGTGTTTCCCTTCAGTCACTGCACATACCTTCCTATACAAATCTTCTTAGTTATGATGCAAACACTATGATTTGATTCTTTACCTTCAAAATTAAGTGAATGAACTTGGAAGAGGTTTAAAATCAGGATAAACAAATATAACGGGTTCTATTTTAGGGAAGGAAGTGATGATATTGAGGTCATCAGCTTATATTACAGTCTACATCACCAATTTGTCTTGGCAGCTACAGGGACAAGATTATAGTTTTGGGATGACCATAGTGGCTATTTCTAGCTGGAATTATTCCCCAGTTTTTTACCAGCACATAGAGAAGACGGGAAATGTTCCATAGTCCTGTCAGGTAGACGCAGTGACAGCCGGAATTCACAGTCCTAAATGTGGGAGCAGGAAGGAATATATAAGTCTCAAGAAAATGGTGGTTGGTGGTCCTTACATTAACCTGTTACTTCAGTTTAATATGATCTTTTTGGCTTTTGATGTTGACGTGCATATTCATAAGCTTTTCTTTGCTCATCTATTTAGGTTTTGCTTAATTCCTTTAGGTACTAGTCTTCTGAAAATCTCTTGAGTCCTCTTAGATATCATCTAGCCCATTTCACATACACTTGCTTGGCTCAGTAAAATTTATCCTGTTATAAGAGCTTATATTTCCAGTCAATCTCAGGTCCATCTGTACCTCCTTCTGATCATTGCCATCTGTTTTAGTTTCTGACCAACTGCCTTTGTCAATCTGACCAGCCTATAAACCACACAGAAACGCCGCCACGTGGCCTTATCTGTGTTTACTCATAGGAAAATACCCAAAGAAGACTTCAAAATCTCTTGTATGGCAAATACTTCTGCAAAATTTCCTTCCATGACAATTTAAAGTCTAAACTTCTCAATAAACTTTTTTTAATTGAAATAAATATTGAAATATAAAAAGAAAATATATAAAATAAGAAAGCTTTACCAAATACTTCAAGCTTTTCTGTGACTGTGTTTGAATATACATCTGAGTATGTACTTTGAGAGCAGTCAGGAGATTTAGTTAGCTTGATGAAGGGTTATCATTTGAAAAATTTACTATGACTCCTAACACAATGAGACTATATTTAGTTGTGTTCTTTTATGAATTTCAAGAATGGCAGAAATTCAGCTTAGACTCTGAACTCTGAATAACCTACTTGTCTGTTTGAAAAATAGCTATCTTGCTATAGAGAATAATAAAAACTAATCATAGAGAACTTAGAGAAATATGCTTTTAATTTTTTTTTGTAAATACTTGATCAGTTCAGGTCAGTTATTTGTGGGATCATATCACACATTCCTGACAAGTATTTTGGCTTAGTTCATGCAAATTGTCACAAAACCTGACATGTTTCAACAATTGTATCCCAAATTATATTTATTCCCCCCTAAAAAACATGTAGGAATAACAATAATTGTTTTAATTGTATGGTTCAGAGAGGAGAGAAGCTGATGGAATTTTTTTTGACCTCATAAGTAGAGAAATGGTTAAGAATCTTGGAAGATGATATAACTTTCATTAGTTCTTTAGCAAACAATTTCAAACTCTTGTTTTCTTAATTCAGTTTGTGTTCACAAGTAGCTCAAGAGTAGAAAGTGGGCTACTTTTTCAACTAAAAGTTGATGGTCTCCAACAAATGATCAGTCAGTTTGTATTTAAATGGTCTGGTCCTTCTTCCAGTAAAATAGTAAAAGTATAATTGAATTATGAGTGATCAGACTCACACTCTGACTAAAAAAATATATTTGCTGGTGTTATAGTGAATGTTAAAGATGATGTTTCATTTGCTTACAGTATTAATGTCTCATTTACATGACACCCGTCAGCACATCAAGCTCATGGGCTGCTAAAAGAATTTTTCTCTGTAAGCTGAAAAATATGATTGCAAAGTCTGCATGACTTAAATGTCCAAAATGGACACAACATCCCTGAAATTTTGAGTAGCTGTCTCGATATGATCCTAATTGAAAGAAAGGACAACCCAGTCTGCACACTATGCTCCTATACACCCAAGGAAAGAGACAAAGTCCTATGAACTACTGAAGCAAACTATCCAATCCATATATTTCGCTGATCTTATTTTTTGCTATTAACTGAGTAGGGAAGGTGAACATCTCTGGAAGCAATGCTGGAGTTCCCGGTTCCTGCAAAAGTTCAAGTCAATATATCACATATTAGGTACCATTTGTTTTGTTTGCCTAGTGACAGCTCCAGGATCTATTTAAATCTCACCAAACATGTCCTTGATACTTAGCCAGTCAAGAGTTTGACAGCACTTTTACCCTATTTTTTAGTATCAGGTAGGCAAGAGTCAAAAGATACCACAAAGAGCAGAGAGGACTTCTTTCAAAGGCAGGGAAGTTTTCAGATGAGGGGAAGCAAAGTTTTCCTCCCTGAATAACTTATATTTTTATACAATTTAAGTATAAAATGTTCAAACACAAGGAAAATGGAACTTGAAAATATGACAGGCAATACTATATGCTCAGTACTTCAGCAATCAAATAATTATTGAGCTTTGGGTGCGTCATGGTATTGAAGAGGTTTAAAGAGACCAATGGAGTGAGCTTGAAGATTTCTATGAAGCATTTCTCCTAGGTGTCAGAGAGCACACAAAAGTGCCTATTTAAAAATGTAACAAGCAGGTGAAGGAGGTTTACGTCACAGCCTGATCAAAAGTGAAATTTATGTTTCAGTATGCAGTGAAAGATGAGAGAATAAGAGAGGAGAAACTGCTAACTGCCTTGGAAGGGAAAATGACTAGAAGTGAAAATAAGTATTTTGGCAGGGAGCCAGCGGAAAGATGTACTTAAGTATAGCTTTAACTATAAAAACAAATAATCCAGCCGACTTTACTAGAATTACCTTAATCAAGCATATCCATAAATATATTGTTAATTTGGAGCTACAAAGAGTAGATACCTGGAATACCCTGGGTTACTGGGGGGATGATACTATAAAAAAACAAAAAACCCAAAAAACCCCACAACAACCCAGGACACAATAGTTTCTTTTAAATTTGTTAGAGGTACTTGCTGAACAACTGTTAGTGTTTGGTAGTGTTTGGAACATATATTTCAAAATTCCTCTACAGAATGTATTCTTTTGGACTTCTAAAAGGCTAGCTGTCCTTCCAGAACTTCTCTGCGTGTGATAAGCAGGAAAAGACTCTTAGTGGAAAATGTCAGCCTTTCTAAATCTCTAGGATGCCAGAGAGAGAGATACATTTAGCTACGATAGATAGATGTCTGCATTAATAACCAGCATCTTTGCTGAGGAGACTCCTTTGGGGATGCCGTGTCCACATCAATGAAATGCCCTCAGACTGAGATGTATTATCTTGGCAGCTGTTGTGAAGTGAAACTCACAAAATCCAAGATGGTGATGCCTGTCAATACATATTAACAAATAAAAGAATGAAAGGAGATGCAATCACAAAAGCTGAGGAGAAATAACACAGAGATTTGACAGATCCAGTAATGCAAGATAGCTCATTCAGTGTGAAGGCTGAAAGTCTGTCTTGAATTTAGTTTGTGATCTATTATACTAGAGCTTTTGCTGTCAGGATGGTCAGTCATTAGTAAAGTCTATAGGGACCAGGTAATCTAGACTTTCATTTCCAGAATTGATTGTCTCTTTCACTAAGTGGTTTGATATGACCTTGAACAAATTTATTTTTCTAGATTTACATAGGACATTTGTGTAACAGTTTTAAACCTTATCTAGTTTTCAGGGCTTTAAGGGCATAGTCAATAGTGAATAAAAACCTTTCACAGCTTTAAATGCAAGCATCAAGCATGTTCTTACACACACATGAAAACATGTTGCCTGGAAATAATCATCTATTTGTAGACTGAATTAAATTGCAGTTATGACTGACGAAAAACACAATTTGGAATTCCTTAGCTCTTTTATATTTTGTCTCCTCTGTCCAGTTTCAGAGGGCAGTGATAAAGTGGCTTTGTTGGGTACCCAGCATCCAGCCAGGGTCAACCCACTATAGACTTAATACGTTGAAAAGCCACTTAATATGTTGAAAACATCAATATGGTCTCTCTGGCACCTTTTCTTATCCAGGCTGAACAACCTCAACTCTCTCAACCTTTCAATAGTTATTGCCAAACACTGCAAAATGTTTATTAGCCAATTAAGAGAGGTTTTACCATTTTCATCAAATTAACTATGTTTCCAGATGTATTAATTTGGGCTTGAAGGTAGAGATTGTTCTGAGAGGATATTATTAAAGAGGCTAAGGATAGTAGCCCTATTTCCAGTTTCCCAAAAGTTTTAAGAGTTTTACCATTAACACGATACAACAGAAGCTCAGCTGCTCCAAAACCACTTTTTGCTTGCTTCTATAATTAAAGAAGGAAGGAGGGCATTTCACTAGTGTTAGCTTTGTGTGTAAATGAGGTCAAATCTCAGGACAAAAAAAATATTCAGTGTCAAGACTTCTACCTACAAGGCTACTTTCAAATACTCTCTCTGCTCAGGCAACAGTTGTCTACTAAAGCAAGTAGAGCTAGGAGAATTCATACTGGACCATGTGGTTTCAGCAATTCCTGTTAGATTAGCCCTTAGGCTCTTCTTCATGCATTTCTTTTTCTCCTCTTTTTTACTGCAAAACGGTTTAGCTTCAAAGGCACTGTATAGTTGATCAATTGATTAATTATTTAAGGCTTGTTATAATCAATATTTTGGAATGGCCCTTGAAGGTCAGCTATGTAACACCTGAATGATCAGCAGAAATTAAGCAGTGATTATCTTCAGTTTTCTGAAACCCTAATGCTACTCTTTGCTTTCCATGGTGCCATCTGGCTGGAATAACAGTATATCCCTCCATTTTTGTCTAATTCCAACTTCTGTGATGTATATTAATGAATAGACCTTCACTTCATAGAAAGACATAGCATCAAAGAAAAAGGCATAGCATCAGAGAAAAAAGGGTTTCCTACTCAAATTGGGACTTCCTACAGAACTTCAAACCAGCTAAAAATGCAGAATACCGTTGTGCCTTGGTCTTGATGCTACACTTATCTGAGTGTGATTATTCTCAAATATTTCTCTAATTTCAGTAAAACACTGACAGAGTTGATTAGATTTATAGTCTGAGAAACAGTGGACTGTAACTTTTTTTATTTTTAGGATGTCAGTTCTGTAGAGAGGGAGTTTGGAGCATTTACTTAATCATATTGTGTTTCAGGTGTCAGAGCACAGAGCATGAAGAAATATTAGCATTCATTTTTAGCTACCACTTAGAGATCCTTTGGTGACTCATTCAATAAATTGAAATTATTACCACTAATTATTGTCTGTTTGGAGAAATAGATATAGAATTGTTTTCTTCATGGTTTAATTAGTTCAGTTCCTATGTTTCTAGATGTTATTTTTTTTTGTCTGTATTAGTTTGAGTTATTGTTTTATTTCAAGAATATTCTAATTTTATTCTGTTAATTTTACTCAGCTCTGTTGCATTTTCTTTTAGAGTCCTGTTGATGCTCACAACAGCATCAGTAAGGGCTAAAGGTTCTTAAGGAACATTAAATAAATGGAGTTGGACCAAAATACCATTAGCTTTTTAACCTGAATAAAGTTGTATGTCCTCATGGGGTTGATGTGTTTATAGTCCACTCAAAATTAGTATTAACTTTTTTTATGACCCACAGAAATGATAATTTGGAGTACCTCAACTCCATTCCTCTGTGTGGACTAGACTCTGGAAGTTGCATTACTTAGATGGAAAATTGCTAACCAATGCTAAGGTTACTAAAAAAAAAGTGAAGAGTAAAACCTGTACTTCAAATCAAGGACAGGAGGAGGGACAGGAAGAGCAAGACGTTCTGTGGTCCTTCAGAGGTGGCATTCGTCTAACCAAAGGTCTACAAAGTTAAAGGAGATGAATATTTGCTCAGCCAGATATAAACATATTGTTATCCCTGGTACTGTAGGAAGCTGGTGAGCCTGGGTGTCTGAAGGCAGTTCCTTTCCCCTCTGTCCAGGCACTAAATGAATTATGTCATTTGCCTTAGGACAAATAGTTTGAATGTGCTCTGTTCCTTACCTATCAACAAGACAGGTAGCAAGTAAAATTTCCAGTAACTATGGTCAACTTCTCCCACTTTTACATTACCTAGCTTCCATATATTTAAACTATTGTCAGGATCTATACATTTAGAATGCAGAAAGTTCGGTGATTTCTGAGTTCCTCAAGGTTTCCAGAGCAGTAGTGGGAACTATGCAAAAAGTAGATGCAGCCTGTACCCACAGTAAAACCACTTTTCCTCTGAACATAATAGAAGACATAGTCAGTGATACAAATTTATTTTGAATGCAGGGAACAGAAGAGCCATTGGGAGAAAGGAGTTTTTTAAGTTTAAGAATGTTATGGATTAGCTCAGCAAGTAGCTGAACACCAGAAAGCCTTTCACTCCCTGCCTCTGTGGAATGGAGGAGAGAATTGGGATGAAAAGATAATGCTTGTGGATTGAGATAAAGACAGCTTAATAGGAGAGAAAAGATGGAAAAATAATACTTATGATAAAAGACAATATAAAACAAGTGATACACAGTGCAATTGCTTGCCACCCACTGACTGATGCTTTGAACAGCAGCCACCACCCTCTAGTCAACTTCCCTCAGCTTTATATGCTGAGCATGATGCCATCTGGTCTGAAATATCCCTTGAGGCCGCTGGGGTTACCTGTCCTGGTTGTGCTCCCAACTGTGTGTGCACCCCCAGCCTCCTCACTGGTGGGATGGGGTGAGGAGCAGAAGAGTTTCTGACTTAGGGTAAGCATGCTTAGCAATAATGAAAACATCAGTGTGTTCTCAACATTATTTTCATACTGTATCCAAACCAGCACTGTACCAGGCACTAGGGAGAAAATTAACTCTATCCCAGTTGAAACCAGGACAAAAAGGGTTCAAGGATAGATAGGGATGGCTGAGGAATAAAAACTTATGGGATGGCTGAGGAATAAAAACTTATGGAAGGCAGGTTTATGAAGAGAGGATTGGATGAAGAATCAGAATAAGACACAAGAAAGTTTGCCTTTGATAATAATGCCACTGACTATCCTTCAGGACTATACCTTCTATCTGCCTATAAGAAATAAATTTTAAACAGAGAAGTGACAATAAGAAGAACAGTTATTAAATAGTAGTACAATACATTTATTAAATAGCAATGCAATAGGTGTAATAAAAATCAGTAGCACATCTTCAAGGCAGGAACTGCATTTATTTTGCTTTTCAATCCACCTACTGGCACAACATGGACTTATTATTCTCTGTTTTCAGAGAGGATTTCTTTAGTAGAAATTCTTTTCTGCAAAACATATTAATTTTTTGCTTTTATTCTTTTGTTTCTCGCATCTCCCACTCATTTTAATTTTTTCCAACCATTGCAACTTCCTGTTCTATCACATTTTGAACATTCTGAGACTGAAAATGTCTCTCATTTATATTTGCAGTGATTATACAATGTATCATGCTCCTTTGATCCTGGATTCTATGCATTACAGAGAAGTAGATAATGGCAAAATAGTTGTGAATGGCAATAAAGAGGGAATACTGCAACTGGATTCTCTGAACAGTAATCAAGTTGTAGTTGCAACAGATGATACTGACTACCCTTTACTCAGACACAAACAAAAATCTTCCTCAAGGCTCTAAAATTCTGGTTTGTCTATTTTTCCCCTGTTACTTAGTTGCTGAGTACTACATGATTATTTTCTGCCGTAGCTCATAATGATGGAGTCACTTTGCCGCCTACCCTCTGTCATAAGTCCAGGTTCTGGGCCTTAGAGAGAGGACACATGATGCCACGTTCAAATCAACGTAACGACATAAATTTTTATGCAGGAACTATACCCCAAAGGAAAACAATTGTCATTTTTGCTGCAATATATAGTAATGATAAGCTGACAAACATGCACGAGTTCACTAACACAGGAACACACACAGGGATGAATCCTGTCACTTGGAGACCAGCAGGCATTGTTGAGGAAGTTTTCCACCTGCCAGCCTTGTTAATATTATTTTTACTAATTTATTCAGCTTACTGAAGCCACTGGTTAAAATTACCTACATTTTTCATGTACTTAGCAGAATTGCAAATCATTCACATGCTATGGGGATAGGGATATGTGCAAAACAGTTCTTCGTATACAGACCAACAAAGCCCAGTGCAAATCTTCTCAAACATATTTATTGGAGAATTAAAGCTGTTTGCTCACAACAAATTGGAAATCTGTGGTGCAGAAATATTATGCATAACCTTGTAAATCAGATTAACTGGTGTTCCTTCTTTCATACAATAAATTCCATAAGGAGCATCTGTTCAAGCCAGTGCCTGATGCCTTGGCACCAGATCAGAGAGCTTGCTGCTTACTGCACTAATTTTGGAATCTGGTCCAAGTGGGAACATCATTACTTAAAGTCAAATCTATTTTACACTGAGATTAACACAGTGTGATACCTGCTCATTGTGGTCTATTAGTCCTTGTGCCATTTGAGCAGTCAGTTGTGGTGTGTTCAGCGGCTCGTCTGCTCAGTTGTAAATGCAGCTACATTTCATAACATCGACATTCAACACGGTTGTGGCCTGTTTTAAGCAAACACACCATTACAGTTGATGAGGCAATTAGAAATGCAAAGAGGTCTGAAAAATCAAAGACGTTTGCCGCAAGAACTGATCCAGTTTATAACTAGCATTTCATTGAATTTGACAAGAAAAATACTCATTTGTTATGAAGACAATATGAAAACTCTTTGAGAAAAATCTGTTTAAGGATGAATAACTGTGGAGGCAAACTGTAAAGGAATGTAATGGGGTCTTCATGTCCTATGTAAAGAATAGAAAATTAATTTTAGATCTAATTGACTCAAGGGAAGGATCCAAGGTGAAATTCTGTTATACAATTCAAGTATGGAGGTGCTGTCTTTGCCTTTATGGGAAATGTTTTTTCGAACTGTAAAACATAATCTAGAATCAGATTTGTAGTGATGGAGTCACTTGAACGGAGAAATGTTTAACTGATGCTTAGGATCTGGACACATAGATATGAACGCAACAGACACCTAAATCATACTGAAATAAGACGCTGATTTTTGCCCTAGCTGCTTAAAATGAAGTGTAACTGGTTTTACAGATTCATCAATCTGCAATAATGAAGGATTAGATAAAATGCTTAAACTTGTCAGTTTTAAATGCAACTTCAGTAATGAAAGGGATACCAGTTACTCCATAATAAAACCATTAAATATTCACAGCTGGCACTGAGCCATCTAAAAGAAGATAAAGAAAGTAGTTTATTACCTAGAGTTTGCAAAATATTCTTAGAAAGAATTTTGTAGTTTGTCTGTTTGTTTTTTAATTTATTTGTTCCCTATGTAAAATTATCCAGTGGAACTAAGAAAGCTCATAGAAACATGTAAGGAGAAGTTTCCTAATATAAGCAAAGATTTTCTAAATAAACTAGTTTTTTTCACTGGAACCTAATACTATAAAATTTCATAAACCTAGTACTGGGTTTCTTTTCTGGCTCAGTTTCCTATCCTTATTTGAGTGACTAAATCATTTCCACGATGAAGTTCTCACTAGAGCTGGCAATTTATTTTTAAAGGTGGGAAACAATATTTTTCATGTCCAAAAATACACTGTATATTTGGTCACAAAATACCTTGCAAATCAAGTTTTTCCCCTGTGAGTAGTGCAAGGAAGGCTTTTGTTGGACTTAGATTAATGAATGAGAATGGCTGGGTTTAAGCCCACATTGGAAGCAGCTTTGAGCAACCTATCAAGTGGAATTTATCCCTGCCCATGTCAGAGAGGTTGGACTAGATGAGCTTTGAAGGTCCCTTCTAATTCAAACTGTGCCATGATTTTATGATTCTGTGATTTGGCATGTTTTGGGTGGGTTTCTTTGGATATCTAAAAATAAGACAACTAACCAAACCAAATTATTCGCTATGCAACTCTAGTCACCTCATCTGAAAAAAAAGATGTGTAAGATAGGTAGATGTATCATCTCCCACAGCTGCTGGTTCCATTCCATTTGCTATACATGGAACACAAGCAGTGCCCAGGAGGATGACTGTTAAGATCCCAGCTGACAGGGTTAAGATCACAGTTAGAAAGTCCTATAGAAGGAAATTCATCTATCCTTTCTTTATAAATAATCAGAAGCCTGAAATTTTGCAAGTACTTTTTTTTAATTTTCTTTTGTCACTTCATTTCCATTCTCATTCTTTGGTTTTCTTGTATCATTAGAATGATGTATTTTAGAAGGCGGCACTCTCTTACCCTGCCTTTGTGTCATGCTTAACATAGTGAGGCCAAGATCTTAGCTGGGGTCTCCAAGTAACATTTAGTACTGGTTGTATTCATAATAATAGTAATTAAAGATTCAGTCAATAGACCTGACTTTCAGTTACCAAACTATATATTCATGGTTTCCTGACAGACCTCCCTGCTCTCAGAGTTCATATCAGAAGAGTCACAAAACTCATTTTTTTCCCAAATGAATGTTCTGAACATGAATGTGCACAGTCACTTACAGTGTAAGTAAGGTGCTCTCTTTAGAGTAGCCTTGCCATCATCTTGAGCTACTGTTCAGAAATTTTAGGTGCTGCTTTTTAAATGGTTGTTAGACAAACGGAGTTATTGTTACTACAATAAGCATGATGTGCCCATTGTTAAAATGAAGTAAATGTGAGTTTTTGTGAGGCAAAAATGTCGTGTTTCATTCAGTCAGATCACCATAAATGTGGCTCTCTTTACTGCAGTTATGTGAGTTTCCTATAATACAATTATTCTCGCACCATCACTCTCAGAAAAACATTTTTACTTCAATTTCACATATGAGGATAGAGGACAGAGAGAAAGGCGTTTACCAGAAAACTCAAGATATCTCTCTAATCCCTGAAGTACAGTTCTTTTTACTGGATGAGTTGTGGTATTGTTCACCTACTGTAGGAGCAGAATAAGACATCAGAACAGATCAGATACAAACCACATCAGCATTAAGAATTAATATTACATAAAATTGTGTTCCAGATTGTGAATATACAGAAGTGTAATGTCTTTCATTTGTAGAAGAGACCAACTTTTTTATTTGAGAAATATAATAATTAATAGCCTAAGCCAGAACTGGGACTAGATCCAAATGCCAGTGAATAACTCCAGGCAGCTGCACTCCTGGGGAATTCAAAGTGAAGGGTACAGAATCATAGACCAAAGAGTTCCCACTGCAAAGCCCTCTCCTTTCTGACATAGTATGTCTCCTGAAAGTAACAGCCTCCAGTCCAATACTGTCACGTGTTCTCATTTCTATCTGAAAATCAAACAAAAAATGGAGTGTATAACTCTAAAGGAAAATGAAATAAAACTTAGAGCATCCCTAGAGTCCACTAGAAATTGTGCTATCATTAATGATTTCATTTTGAAATGAAATGATACAGGAAATATATAAGGGAAATGTCTTGGAGTCAGGTAGATAGAAAGAGCTGTTTCAGAAACAGAAGGTACACAAAAATTTTATTCTCTCCAGTGTGAAAAGAAGTAGAACAATCAGAGGTGGCAGCATGTTTCTGCAAGAGCTGTCAAATCTAAAATCCTTTAGTAGACATTAGCATGAAGCAGGACTTCAAACATTGCTCAGTGGACAAGGCCACAAAGCTGCAGACATGCCAGTTAGCAGGAGGGATAAAAGGAAGCATATAGAAAAGGCTATTTCCACAGTGTTCCCTTTGCTCACATAACAGCACTGTCTAAATGAGTCTTTTAAAGTTATGAGGTGATAACTTAAAAATAAACAGAAGTGATGTGCATTAAAGCGTGAAACTAGGTCACCATTATCTTAAGAGAAATGAATGTATTACTTCAAAATAGCCCAGAGAAGAGGAGAAAGAGAATAGAAACTTTGATATCAAACTGATACTTATGAACTCTCTCAGATGAGGAGATAATGAACCGATTCATTTAATTTAATTAAGTACAGTTATGCTTCAAGTGTATCGCATGTTACTTCTCTAAAATAATTTAAAAGTTGGTTACTTAAACAAATACCTTATGACACCAAGCTGGG
>VZRE01010089.1:0-50630 GCA_013396775.1 Cephalopterus ornatus
CCAGTGGATGTTTAGGATTGTACGGAGAATATGAATGATATATATATAATAATATGATCAGTTCGACACAACTTTTGTGTGGAATGCTGAGTATCAAGCATTTACTGTAAACAGCACACAATAAAGCCAAAATCTGAAACACCTTAAAAATATTAATGGAAAATCACTTTCACAAGAAAAAGGCTTCCTCCCCACTCACACTGGACCATGGTTACTGCTAACAATTGATTCACAATATTCTGTAATTTATCCTCAGGAAGCAATGTAGCTAGGAATAGGCTGTATGAATTTTTCATGCAGTGGGAACATGTACTAGTTTCTGTGACAACTCAGGGAAGTCCTTATGTCATCCACTCATATGCCACATGCATCATATGCCATCAGCTCAGGCATGTGCAGCATCAACTCATATGCCATCAGCTCAGGCATGTGCAGCAAGTCTGTCGCTTCCCTGAAGCACCAGCCCCACAGCATCTTTGCAGATGGGCTGTAAAAAATGTGGCCAACCTGGACAGAAATGTTGGAGTAGATACTACATTATTACAGAAATGGATATAATTCACTTCTGCAGCTAAACTTTATTGTTCTCTTTATAGGCCTTTATATTCTGCTTCTAAAATTTGGCCCAGTTCTCAGAAAACAATTTATTGTGAAGAGGTACATATTTAGAGTTTTACTATTGGGAATTAATTTAAACAGTTTTGGCATCTCCCAGTAAAGGTGTTAATTATTTAGTTTTAGTTTGGTGTTTTTTCCATACAATGACCCTTAATTTAGTCATATTTTTATTTCACTTTGACGCTTCCAAGGATTCAAAGGCCTTTCTGAATATCAAAAAACCCTGAGGGGCCCTTCTCTAACAAGGGAAGCTGCATTGTCTACAAAAGGATGTCTTAAAAATTACCTAGTATTCTCTGAAACAGATAGATAGATAGATAGATAGATAGATAGATAGATAGATAGATAGATAGATAGATAGATAGATAGATAGATAGATGGAGATATATAGATATGTGGAATTAGAAGAAAAAACTAAGAATAAGTAAAACTAATAAAAAAAATTTGACAGCATCAGCTGAGAGGTTAATTAAAGGTTAATTCCACCAACCAAAATGGCAAGCAAAACTATACTGTTGTTTTTGTAAGCATAGCTAAACTGTGACCTCCATAAGGATTGTAAACATTCAGGTACTGACCCATATCATAAGCTAAATAGCTAAAATATATTGCTTCAGTTTCACTTTTTAATATGCTAGAATTTATGTTATTTTCAGCTCATATTTACTTGATGGTTAATGTACCCTATGGATACTTAACTTCTTCATAAACCATTCAATGGATGCTTCCAATGTTCTGTTTATCTCAGAGATAGTTAGATTAAATATCCAACTCTTAGCATCAAAGTCCATCCTGAAGAAGATCCTCCTCATGCATGCAATTTAACTTCTGCAAGCTGAGAGAACCAGGACACAATAATCCATCTGAATATTGCTTACATAAGTCTACTATTTTGTATGACAGAGGAACCACCCCCTACTACATTTCAGATGAGCCAGATGACACTAATAAGTGCAGCAAATAAGTGAGCATTCTTCCCACACTTTTCTCTCTGCCACAACTACCTGCTGTGCTAGGGGGATCTGAGTGGGCCCTGTGCAATTGGCTCAAGGTTCCAGACTGGCAACAATCAAACTCCAAAGATCCTTTGTTTTCTATAGAGTCCTCCATCTCAAGTCACCTCTTTCCTGACATCAGCAACCTGTGATAAACTCAACCAAAACATCTGCTTTCCAAACAACTTGCAGGAGTTCATATCCTGGCTTTTCTTTTCTACAGTAACCTCATCAAGCAATACAGTATTGTTTCTCCAATTTTATTTTTATTTCTGTTTTCTGCCACCCCTTACCCTCCAGCCTTACTTCAGGCAGGATCTACTGGACAGATCTTCAAAAGACTCAGCTTAAATGAGGCAAAGGGTAATTATTTCATTATCCCAGCACACTGTCTAGGGAGTAATTATACATAGTTAGGAAGAGGTCTTCAGAGCTTCTGAAGGAGATCTCAAAGAGGGAAGAACCAAAAACAATAAGGTAGAAGAGGGGTTTTTTTAATCTGAAAACGAAGTAAAATATTCTTTTGAAAACACCAAGTTCTCAATAAAGCAGATATCACCACAAGCATCCCAGCAAACAACCCAGCAGTCCTTTGAATATATCCGCATATTCATTGCCTAAAGGTAGTATCCTTCACCTTTAACAATGTTAACCCTTTCCCCAGGAGCTCATACATTGCAATGTCTGTCTGTGAATGTTGTGAAGTACAACTGCAAAATATTCATGTTATTTTTAAGTAATCACTACATTTCAGGATGTTTAGGACCTTTCTTGTCATGTAAAAAAATTTCTTGCCAAATGAAAAACTACAGGTATTATGTTTCCCCTTTATTTCATCAGAATTTAACATGTACCTTACAGAAATTTGACCAGAGCAGGTTAACCTCAATCATCAGCTAAGCAGCGTGCAGTCTCTTGCTCGTTGCTTCTGCCCTCAGAGAAAATAGGGGCAGAGAATAGGAAGAGTAAAAGCAAGATAAGTCCTGGGCAGATATAAAGACAGACTAATAAGTGAAGGAAAGCAGAAGAGAAAAAGAAAATAAAATTTACATAAAGACAGTCACCACCTCTCACAAGCAGACTGGTGCTCAGGCATTCTCAGAGAAGTATCTGCCTTCCTAATAACCACCCTTACCTCCTTTTATTTTATTGCTAAACATGGTGTTTGTTAATATGGCATGGAATAGAACTTTGCTTAGTTTGGATCAGTTGTCCTGATGGAATCCTCTCCTAATTCTTGTACACCTCCACCATGAGGTCATCTAGTTCAACCCTCCTGCCGTAAGCAGGGAGGGTCATCTTCAACTAGGTAGGTTGCTCAGAGCTCTGTCCAACCTGACCTTGGGGCATCTTTCCACCTCCTGTGGACCCCTCAGTAAACAGCTCATATTGTTTTCATTCTCTGGTGATTTATTATACAGTGGGGCCTCCTCTGCACAGATCATCTCCTTGACTGATGCTTTGAAATCTCTGCCTTCTGGCCAGCCCATGATCTTTTCTATGTCTCTGAGGCAGCTGGGAGTCCTCATTCAGACCCGTTGTGTGATCAGTGCTACACACTTACTCCACATCTTGCTGGTTACACAATGTGTATGGGGGACCCTTCCTTTGTGAATATTCAGCATAGGCAGTTGCAGTGCCAAATGGAGCTGTACTTCCATGCCAACTATTTTTAAGTGTCTCAATCCTTCTCATATGCTGCTAATATCTCTTCTTTCTTTGGCGGGGTGGGGGGATGTGTAGAAGACCTTATATTCTCTATGTCCTCAGCTCCAAAACCCTAGATGTCAAATTCAATTCTCTCTGGCTTTTTTTGCCAGGGCCTCAGGTAGGGTCATACTCTGTGAGTGGTACAGAGCACATTTCTCATATCTGATCCTGACTGTCCAGACTGGCCCAAGGGTTACTGTATGATGCATCTCCTGTTTGATATACTCAAAGGTTTGTCAGTTCTGGGGACAAAAGGTTCTGCTTTCAGGTGACTTGATAGAGAGGGCTCACACTGACTGTCATGGATTAATCTCAGATGGCAGCAGAGCACCACAGCTGCTTGCTTAGCCTGAATTGGCCAGCTGTGTGGTACTCAGGGGCCAGCTGGGGTTAATCCACAACAGTGACTATTCTCATCATATTTATAATGCCTTATTCCAGAAGCAATGCTGTTAACTTCACTGAGGCTGCTGGAGAAGCCGAAGAATATTCAGTATAATAAAGACTTAGACACCATAAGAAAATGCCATCATAATCTACATTGCTGCTTCAGATCAGATATAAATTGTTCACAATTTTATATACTATAACACCTTTTAAAATATTTTTAACCATCCTTGTATCACTGAAATTACTGAATCTGAAATTCAATTTTTTCACTATCAAAGACATGTTCTGTACCTGAAAAATGAAACAGATGAAACCAGAAATGTTGTAGTTCCAATGCACAGAAGTTGAATTGCCATATGTGTTAATCTCTTAGCCTATTGCTACTTAAGGAAAATGTTCCTTAATTTTCCTGCTCTCAGACATAAGAAGATTGAAGAAACAATATAAGAAGGCAAGATTAAAATATACCAGCAATTTCGGAAAAGTCTGTGCTACATATTTCTTTCAACATGGTTGAGAAACTCAATCTAACTTTCTCCCCAGACTTACAAAATACCAAAAGCAAAACCTCAGGAATAGGAATGGTCCAGACCTTGCAAACTTGCTTCGGTTTGTAAGATTTTGCTTCCAATGTTAGCCTATGCCAACAATGGTTTTTTACTGTTTTGGGAAGGACCATGTAACTCATACAAAAATCTATTAGGGCTGCTGAGCACATCATTGCAAGCATAATTTTACTTCATCAGGGATTTAAGAGTTTTGATAGAAATAATAAAGGTTAGACAGCTCCCACTGGCTTCAGGAAGAATGCTATTTAAACAGAGGTTTCATAATTAATCACTCTTTGCATCCCTTTGCTTTGTTTTCTTTGCCTCCTCATCCTCAACAGTTTCTCACTAAATGAGACTGCTATAGCTGAAACTTCTTTTGAATGGCAGTACCTTCCTCAAAAGACTAAACCACAGGCAGCAGATAAGTGTTACTCCATAACAACATCACCTTTCTAAGAAAGAGCAATTATGACAACAAAAGAGTTGTCATACTTTTTATCAAGTGCATTCATTTATTATTCAAGAAAACATCATTAAACAATGATGCAATAAAACCTCTCAAATATAATAATCAAATATCTGCTGTAAGGCAATTTGATTCAAAATCCTCAAAGAAATTTTTGCCTCAGTCTTTTATGATAAGGGCTCCGGTAAAATTGCCCAAGTCACAGAGGCAAAGGCAGAGAGACTGGGAGAACGAAGAACAAATGACCATAAGAGAAAATCAGGTTTGAAAACATCCAAGGAACTTGAAATTTCACAAGACCATGAGACCCAGTGAGGTGCACCAGCAGGTCCTGAGGGAACTTGGCAAAGGAAGTTTCTAAGCCACTATCCATCATATTTGCAAACTTGTGGCGGTCCACAAAATTCTTTGTGACTGAAAAAGGGGAAATATAGGTCTCATTTTTAAAAAGAGAAAAAAGGAAGACCCGGGGAACTGCAGACCTGGCTGTCTCACTTCTATGAGATCTGTCAAGATCATGGAGCAGATTCTCCTGGAAACTCTTCTAAGACACATGGAAAATAAGGAGGTGATTGGTCATAGCCAACCTGGCTTCACTAAGGGTAAACTGTACCTGACAAAACTGGTGGCCTTCTACAATGGGGTGACATCACCGGTGTGTGAAAGAAGAGCAACTGGCATCATCTATATAAAATTAGGCAAAACCTTTTACACTGTCCCAGATAACATCCTTTCTCCAACCTGAAGAGACATGGATTGGATGATGGACCACTCACTCAATGGATAAGGAATTGGTTGGATGGTCTCACTCAAAGAGTTGCAGTCAACAACTCAATGTCCAAGTGGAGATCAGCGGTGAGTGGCATCTCTCAGAGGTTTGTACGGAGACACCTTTTAATATCTTTGTCATCAACATGGACAGTGGGACTGAGTGCACCCTCAGTAAGTTTGCTGGTGATGCCAAGCTGTGCTGTGCTGTTAACATGCTGAAGGGAAGGGATGCCATTCAGAGGGACCTTGACATGCTTGAGAAGGCCTGTGCAAACCTCATGCAGCTCGACAAGGACAAGTGCAAGGTCCTGCACCTGGGTCAGGGCAACCTCAAGTAGAAATACAGGATAGGTGGAGAATGGATTGAGAGCAGCCCTGACAGAATGGATAGAAGCTCAACATGACCTGGCAATGTGCTCTTGCAGTCCAGAAAGCCAGCCGTATCCTGGACTGCACCAACAGGTCAAGGGAGGTGATTCTTCTCCTCTACTCTGCCCTTTTGTGATCCCACCTGGAATATCATGTCCAGCTGTGGAGGTCCCCATGGATTTGTCAGAGTTAGCCCAGAGCAGGGTCACAAAGATGATAATAGGTCTGGAGCACCTTTCCTATGAGGAAAGGCTAAGAGAAATGGGATTGTTCAGCCTGGAGAAGAGAAGGATCCAGGGAGACTTTATAGCAGCCTCCCAGTATCTAAAAGGGGCCAACAAGAAACATGAAAAGGAACTTTTTACAAGGGCGTGTAGTGACAGGACAATGGGTAATGGCTTTAATCTCAAAGACAGTAGGTTTGAATTAGATATTATGAAGAAACTCTATATTGTGAGGGAGGTGAGACACTGGAACAGGTTGCCTAGGGAAGTTGTGGATACTTCATCCCTGGAAGTGTTCAAGGCCAGTCTGAATGGGCCTTTGAGCAACCTGGTCTAGTGGAAGGTGTTCCTGCCCATGTCAGGTGTCTTGGAACTAGATATTCTTTTAGGTCATTTCCAATACAAACCATTTTATAATTCTATGACTTGAAAGAATATGTTGGAAGAAAATGAAGTACACATTATGTATCACTGAAAACTTATTTAAAAATTATGTGGTTTCTCTTCAGCAAACACTAGCTGCTGTTTTAAATCTTGTGTAGTTTTATTATCTATAAATAGGAAAATAAGAGCTCTCTAGCTGATCTTTTTTCTTTTTACATTGTGAAATATCACAAAAATATGGTTTAAAAGAAGAAATGAGAGAAATTCCAACAACGAGAGAAACTCAGCAAAATAGAATAATCTCTCTTAATAGGATGTGGATAGATGTCTGGAAAAATCTTCAAAAGAAATTACTTCGTGATCAAAAGTTTTGGTTACTGCATTGACTTTTCACTGATTCAGTAGCAGCAAAAGTCATTTAATTATCTACAAAAGTATTGCTCCCTTTATTGTTTCGGTAGAGGACATCAGTAAGCAGGCTTAATACATGCTAATAGAATTTAACTTTTTCATCTCCTTTATGCTGGGACCAGTAAGCAGATTCAATATATACTATTGCTTTCAGTCTCCCTTAAGAAATATTTGTGATCGCTTCCATGGGTATGTTTACTCTATAATGGAGGAAAATTGGAAAGATTTTCCTAATATTTGGTAACACATGCTCACACTTTATAGGCTATAGAGGAGTCCTAAACCAAATGGATCCAGATGGTTATTTTGCCTCCTCCACCCTGTGGGAATATAGAAACTGGACTCAGTAAATCTGCCTGGAAGAGTCACCCTCACAGACTGTCGTGCCGCTATTACCAGGGTGACTGAAATAGTCATTCTTGTATGGCTACCTTTTTCTTGTGCATGGAGAGTAGGAAAACGTATCTATTTAATTGTGTATCTATAGATCTCAGACACTTATTTCTTAGCCTATTCACTTCTGCTTAACACTTCTGTGTTCCTATTCAACTGTTTTGGGGGAAGAAGCAATGCTACAGGCTTGGAGAACAGTGGCTGAAAAGCTACTCAGCAGAAAAGGACCTGGGGGTGCTGGTCAACAGTGGCTCAATATGAGCCAGCAGTGTGCCCAGGCAGATAAGGCCAATGACAACCTGGTCTGTATCAGAAATGCTGTGGCCAGCAGCACCAGGGCAGTCATTCTCCCCTCGTACTCAGCACCAGTGAGATCACACTTCAAATCCTGTGTTTAATTTTAGGCCCTGCTCTATGAGACAGGGCTGGAGCATCCAGAGAAGAGCAATGGAACTGATGAAGCCTCTGGAGAAAAATTCTTATGAAGAGTGGCTGAGGGAGCCGGGGTTGTTTGGAAGTTGTTACAACTTTCTCATCTGGGCCAGACATGACGCTGGGCACCTCAACCTCAGCCTAGAGATGCCGTTAGGGTTAGGGTTAGGGTTTGGATGGCCCCTCTTTATACTTATTCATGTAAACTAAAAGAAAATCTATCTTTAGCATCCAGTAATCTAGCGGAAGAAGAAGTAAAAATTCTTCCTGATGAACAAGAGCAAACGAATCACTTCTCTATCTTTTGACATATTTAAAAGATGGAGGAAAATAAAGCCTAAAATACAACAAAGTTACTGCCATTTTTCTTTTGAATAAAGAGATTACAAAATATATCACATCTTCAAACTTGGGCATTGATAAGTGTATTTGTTTTACATAGCTTTGGAATACAGAGACAAAGATAAACTTCAGATTATCACAGTTTATCCAGTGGTAGAACCACTCACATATAATGCTTTAAGATCTGCTCTCCTAGTGTTAATGAATTTATTGTTAAGTTTTATTGTTGAATTTCCTGTGTCTAACGGACTTACAGTACTTCACAAAAATTATTTTCTGTTCCTTTCTTCCTAATTTATCTTTATCTTACAGAGCACACTTTTAGGCATGATATAGCTGATGAGCTTGTCCCACCATATAATTAATGTGCATAATAAATCACAAAATGCCACCGGTGGAAAACTGCAGAAGTGTAATAATGAAATAATGACTATATCCCTATATCCTTCAACACTGAGTTATAAAACTGAATCTGTCTGTATACTGCTGCCTTCATTTCTATATATAAATTCCACTTACTTACACATATGTCCCATCAAAATCATCCAGAAGGGAATGTGCCCCCTTTTTCAAACCTGAAGTAAATTGGGCTTTATGGAGAGGAATTATTACAGTTCCAAGGGGTAGATTCAGCTACCTACTCTAAGCCAAAAGTGTAGAGCTAATTTTGTTTCTCCACAGAGACTTTCCTTCCTTCAGGCTAGAGCAGATGCCAAATCTAACTTCCTGGCTGTCCAAGTCCTCTGACCTTCTGTGGCTCACCCTGTCCAGAATTAGCACATCAGGGAAGATCCATGGTGCCACACCTGTGTACCATGTGGCACAAGGTGGGTGAATTGCTAGAGTTTTGATGGTCCAGACCTCTCTGAACCCTTGAGACTAGAATGCATTTCTCCCTCTCATGTGGAAATAATTTTCCAGCTGCTCAGCAGGTGCATAAATGGTATTATGGCATTCAGCCCAGCGCCATAACACAGACGCAGCTTCAATTTACTGTTTATCTTGGCTGATGCATTAAAATTATGTCCTCAATCACCCTTCATTCACTTCCATTTCATTCAAGTAGATAAGCTTATAATATGGTAGCAAAATTATAAATTTATCCATGATGTACGTGAGTGTTGCCAATGCTGAGTGCGCAGACATCAGAAAGAAGAAATTCACGGTTGGATTTCTCAATAATTTTGCTTAAAGCATGCAACCTGCTCAAACTGAAGAGCTCCAAAGAGACACAAAGTTTAATAAACTCCTTGTGTTGAATCATTGTTTAAATTTACAAAATAGAATGAGTCAACTGTCTAGCTGCACTGCATACCATAAGAAATAGAAAACCAAAATATTATCAGTCATATAGCTTGGACTTCATCCATCCAATTTAATAAATATGAAATTTAGTTCACTGCATATCCTGATTTTAAAATACTCACAGCTGGAAATAGCTTCAATAAGAAGCCAGAAAAATCCAGTTAGTGTTATGTAGTTAAATCTTTTAATCCCAAAATATGATGCAAAGTCCCTATAAGAGAGAATGCACTGAAATATCTAAGAAATTATTCTTCCCATTTGTTAAATGCGTGATGCATATGAGAAATAGGAGATTTATTTTAATTTTATATTTCCCATATAAATTTCTCCAAGTATTGGCATATAAAATTAAATAATTCTTAGAACAATCAGTATTTCTGCAGCATGAAATTTTTTGTAAATTCAAAAATAAAATTTGTATCTCTTTTTTATTTGTCATTCCCCCATATAGAGGATCTTTTGTCTAATCACTGTATTTAATTGGAATGTATTCCTAAAAATAGAAGCAAATTAAATGATTTGTCTTCACAGCTCATCAACTTTTATCTAATCATAGTGACTTTGATATTAATTTGCATTTTAGTTCATTTATTTATATTGCATTTGCCGTTTTTTTTTTTTTGCTTTTTTTCTCTTGACCGCATGCTTACTATTATCAGTGACAGTTTTGTTTAAACAGAAATTGTCCTTCTCTAGCTCACGGCCTCTCTTGATAGATAAGCCAGGTACATCATAGAACTAAGAGCCATAAACTACAGAAAAGTAGAAATGCAGCCTCCACTGAGTTCCTGAAGACAGATGGAGCTAAGGCATCCAGGAGCTGATCAGATCAACACCTAAACCTACCAAAAGTAATAATGCCGGATTTACGAATCCACACAATTTTTAATTTTTTTAAACTCCCCTTTCTCTGCAGGATGTGGAGAGTGGGAAGGAGAGAGGTCTCATTCAAAGATGTCACATAACAGCATAGAGAATAAAAAAAAACTGGAAAGGCAAAGAAATTGTTTCTGTATCAATGCTGTCTTTTTTCAAATGTATTTCTGTAGAAAGTTGTCCTTAAAGGATTTGTAAGAACTTTTGCTGCAAGCATGCATTATCAGGAGGTCATAACAGGGATAGAAGAATTTACTTGAGGACAAAACACAGCAGACAAGATATTGAAAACCTTAGGACTGCATCAGGAGAGTGATTTCGGATGAGAACATGAAAATACAAATGCCATTAGAGAATAACTGCATGGCATAATTGTGTTTGCCTCACAATTCCAGTTGGCGCAGTCTGAAGGGGAAGGGCAGGATTCTGAAGAGACTGCTCTAAGAGAGAATGCTAGAAAAGCCTCAATTGTTTAATCTAGTTTAAGGAAAAAAATGCTGAGAGGGATATTTTTACAGCTTATAAAGTCATTGGGATAAAACTAAAGAAAACCAAGCAATATCATAGTTTGCTGGGTTGACTTTGACTGGCCTTCAGGTGCCCATCAAGACCTCCCTTTCTCAACAGGACAGAAGGAATCATTATGAAAGAGCTTGTGTGTTGAGATAAAGACAGGAGGAGATCAGTCACCAATTACTGTCATGGGCAAAACTGACTCAGGAAAATTAATTTAATTTATTGCCAATAAATCATAGAGTAGAATAGTGAGAAATAATAAAACTAAAACCACCTTCTCCATGCACATCTCCCCCCACCCCCCAGCTCTTCTTTCCAAATTCAGCTCACTCCTAACTCTTTTGCCTCCTCCCCTCAAATGACGCAAGGGGTGTGTAATGTGGGTTGTGGTCATTCCATTATCTGTAATATCTGTTGCTGTTTCCTAATGAACCACTCCAGCATGAGTCCTTTCTGTGGGATACAGTCCTTCAGGAACAGGCTGCTCCAGTTTTAGTCAACTAAGAACTGAAATAGATAAGCAAAAAGTTCCTTTTACTTCCTATAACCCAATGTTCGCTACCTCCAGCAGGAAATTAGTACATTCCATCGTGTATATTGCAATTTCATCTAAGGTTTTCAGTTGAGGAGTTTATGATATTACTTGACATCAGTCAAACAACGATTCTTTTAAGTAAATAGTTGTAAACTTAAGGGCCAGTTCTAGAAGAAATTGGCTCAGAAAATCAGCAATCATTATCAGCTAAGTAACACACAACTTATCTTTGGTGGATTGGGTGAATCGCACATTTCACACAGTGCATCTAAATGAAAAAAACAAGTCAGATCAGGACTATCATCAAATATACAAGGAAAGATTTAAAAAAAACCCCAACCCAATAGATAATTGGAATAGTGCCTGTAAACTGAAAAAAGTAAAAGAGAATTAATCCTGTCTCCTTGACATTCTGCTCAAGGTGAGATGTTTTATTTTAGTGAGAAGGCATCAAGAAATTTCAATGTACCCTTTTGTGAGACACTAAGTCTCAGTCCTGAAGGCATTTAGAATTCATTTATTGTTTGTTTTGATGAGACAAGATGTGTGAGCGACAATAATGCTTAACGCAGTTGACGGAAAGCTTAACAGCATCAATTCCAGCAGGTTCATGTAAGCTCATTTTAAGTGACAAGGCCATTCACACAAAATCGAATGACTTCCCAAACCTCCAAATGTCAGTAAGAGCTATTCAGAATACACAATAAGAAGGACAGGCAATTCCAATTTTCACAAATCACTTTCATACTACCCACTCAGTAATTGCTGGGTGCTCAATTAATCATCCATGTTTGTACATACAAGCTGTGTACAACCAGTGGTTAAGTGGAAAGCATATTATTTCTCAGAATGAACAGGCTGTGTTGTAGTAGTAGTCCTTCTTAAATAAGAAACAGAGTCTAAGTTTGAACATGTAGGCACATGCTTTATGTAAACCATTATAATAAGTAATTACACAAGTAAATATCATTGACTTCTTTTTTCTATTGAGAATTAAGTAGAAATACAGGAAGAGAAAACTTGAAATTATTAGATTAGGTGTCTTGCAAGATACTAGAAGTTTTAACTAAACTGGTAAAAAAATTTCATATATAATTTTTAAAAAATTTAATTAAAATAAGCCTTTTGATATTTTTGTCTAAAAAGGGTTAACACAAAGGCTTCTTAAGAAACTATTGCCAAGATAGGGCAGCTAGATATTTGAAGACTAATTTTAAAGGGTAATGATAAGCTTTTATATTGAAATTTGTACCCAGAGATTTCAAAGTCGGCAGTATTATGTCCAATTTTACAGATGGAAAACTTCTTTAAATATGACTGAACAAAATACAAATTTAAAGTACCTGCATCATATAAAGCTTTGCTGAATTTTTCCGCTTTGCAAGGGCTAATAAGAAGCATACACAAATCTCCACCCTACTTTTATAAAGTAGCCTATATGAGGCTGATAGGGAATAAGATTTTTATGTTGCAGAAAATTAGAGCAAGTGTATATAAGATTACATTGTTTTATACTACTCATTAAAATAATAGTTATTATGTAATTGTGTTTATGTAACTGCCTGTCACCATATACTTTAGATCAAAGAAAGGTTCTCAATATCCATGTTGATCAGTTGAAACCATACAAATCAGCTAAATATCAACCTGATGTAGCACAGTTGCTTATTAACCAAGATTTGAGGCTAACATATTTTCATACCCTTGCATTGGACACAAGATATTAACAGGAGTAATAACTGACCTTCAAAGTATTAGGTTTTGCTATAACTCATACCTGACTCAATAAATCATTTACAGAGCCCTGAGCAAACTGAGGAGATGTTTCCACAGGAATCAAAATTTTGTCCCAATAGTCTTATATAAAGTCTTCTTTAATATCTATCAGAGAATTCAAATATTTCATAAAAACCTTGGTTTTCAACCACTGGAATAAAATTTAGTTTCTCAATCTGTTCTAGACAGAATTACTAGGTACATTCTTAAATCATTTAACATAAATTAATAGTTCTGCAGTGTAACCACTAGAATAATTTATATCTAAATGCACATGGTTTTTGGTACAGTTTAAATGTCTGTTATAGATGAAAGTACAAGCAAAAAAGTATGTTACAAGCTAAGCACTTAATGAGATAAAAATGCTGCTTTTGATTTATTTTTTTTAAGAAAAGCTAGTTTCAGGTAAATTCTTCTAACTTGTAAATTGTATGAAGTGCACCTATAAATAATTTGGATGTAGCAAAAACTTAAGAATACTTTAAAAAGTACTTTTAAACAGTTTTTACTTTTATCTAGGTTATGTCACAAAGCTAAAGTACAAAGTTTTGCGTTACTTGGGCATATAGATGCTGAGCAGAGGTAATTGCAAATGTTTATGATATTATGAGGCTCAGACCAAGTAGAAAGTATTCCAAGATTTCTGAAAATTCTTGTTGATGTCATTTCATGTCAGAGAGATTTGAAAATCCTTGCTTCAAGCAATTCTGAATGATTCAAGGCAGAAGAACTTTCCAAAATCTTTGTAATCCATGTCTTTACAAAATGGCACGAAAGGTAGTATTTTAGATCATCCTTCAGATGATTTTCAAAGTATTCTTTAGATTAACCACACTTCCCATTCACAGTGTCAAGAGCTACAACTTATTTCAGCAACAGAAAGCATTTTGCAACCTCATGGCCTTATACACTGATCATGACATCTGGCAATATATATAACATGCTCATCCTCTTGGCTGTATTAATGTGTCTGGGAGCTATTTCTACCTCAGTGTTTTTTCACTGCACCAAGTCCTACAAGAAACAAGAAGGTCTTGCTAAGGAAAGTGATACCTTGGGCTATACACTTTAGGGTTTTTTAAAAACCATGCTTATTAAACAGCATTGATGAGTGGCTGTGGTGATAGAAAAGATGATTTGTGAACATAGACCAGCCTGAATTGTTTGTTTTTACAAAAGCGACTGTTACTCTTGTCAGTGTAAATCATAGGTATAGTTATGGCATGGGTTAGGGCCAGTAGCATTTTAGCACTTGGCTGTCAGTCTTAAATTTTATCTCAATTCCATTCAGTGCTGTAGTTTTAATCCCATGTGTCATACTTCTTTGTCCTCTTTATTATTCTAGTTCGGCAAAAAGTTTCTATTCATTAATCTTACATTTATTCATTCATTAATCTTTCCTCAGGAAGAAAAAACCTCACTTTTCTACACAAGCCAATTCCACCCACCTCTGGATTCTCTCATTTTTCCTCCAAAATTTCCATTATTTTCTTAGCATTGCTGACACTGAAAACAGCTAATTTAACTAAATTAAATTAGGTGAGGGTTTCTGTGGGGGTTTGTAGACTTTGGGTCAAGAATTACATCATAAAACACGAAATTATAAATCTATGGTCCAAAGCTACAGTCCAGAATCAGCCGTGTCAGACATAAATTACTGACAGCTTCATCCTGGATCATTCTTGGTACTTTTACAGCACTGTATTTTGACAAGTCTTTTGCGACCTTATCACTTATCTATTGAAATCAAATGAAGACGTGTATTTCTTGTAGTGCTTACAGAAATAATCACCTGAAGGAAAAATATCAGATGTAATTGCCTTAAAGGTACCTGGAAGCAAATGAGGGTTGAAACCCTAGTTACAGAATATGTTGTAGTATAGGTATAGATTATATATATAGGAGCTATAATGTGTATGTTTCTTAATCTGTCCTCTGAAAGACAATCTTTGGAGACTAAAAATATACTTTATATGTATTACTTGAAAAAGTATATTTTACTTAGTTTAAAAAAGAAAAATTGTTTATTTTCAGGACATAGCATCAGATTTAACTGAACATCAAAATAGCATTTGGGTGTGGAAAAGCCTAATCTGCAAGGCATAATATGTCAATGAGTTATTAAAATCACCTTTTTTCTGTCACACTTCTTCATAATCAGCAGTTTTTGCCTCCATGTTACACCATCTAATAATTCTGAATTAGCTATTACAAAAATCAATAAACACCCTGTCTAACATAACATGGATGTCCCAGTGACCAAGATTTATAAGTTAATTCTCAGCTAAGTTCCTCATTCCTTCTCAAATGTGAATGCTGCATCAAGAAGCTGATTTTCATGACTATCACTTGCGTTATGAGCTATGACTCTACATCTGTCCTTTGCATTATCACCATACATTATGCAAATGTAGTTCCTGCCTGCTCACATCTTAGTTCAGTCTGCCTGTTAATTACATTGCAATGCTGTAACATAAGCACCTCCACCTCAAGTTTCACATTTTGATTTCCATAATAACTTTAAACACATTATTTATAATGTAACAAGGTCCTATGGCTAAAGCTGTAAATCCATCATGCCATCACTGACACTTAGCTCATGGACCACGATTCAATTCACAGCCTAGTACAGTCATGGATGACTACACAAAACCTGCTACATTCTACATATTGTCCCAGTGAAATACATTCTGTAATTAGACCAGCAGTGTCAGAAGCATCATTTTGTCTACAGAAGGCATGCTTAATTTGTAAATTCCAGGCAGTGCTTAATTTTGGAGTCACGGGCAGCAAAGTTATTAACCAATGGTATCTATTTTTTATAGCTCTATTGTCTCGAGGAAGACTTGCTTTCAAAAACAGAACAAGATTCTATTTCGCATTATGTACTGTCAGACCGATGCTACCGATGGAGTACATAGCATTGACGATTATTGCTGTGATGATAGATAACTCCCAGAAACTTGCTCTTATTATGTATATTACATCAGAATTGTTCCCTTACTAGACTACATCCTTAGAACAATGGCTCTTTGTGTCATCCATCACTTCAGCAATGCAGCCTAATGTTATTCATCATAAGAAAGGGACACTTAAAGTCATACATCATCAAAATGATGGTCATCCATATGCAAAGAAAAAAAGCCTTTCTCAATATTGCAGGTGTGGTAGAGAATTTATAGGAAACCTTCTAATGATTTTTAAGGAAAATAAGTTCTTTGCAAAAAATAACTGTACTACCTAATGATATCTAGTCTGCAAGGATTTAATATCACACTATTAACTCATGAAATAAACCAAGATAGTTCTTCCAAATTTCTTTGGAAATAATAGGAAATTTCTAAGGGAAAAAATGAAAATTATTTTTAGAGCAAAGCTGTGAGTGAAAATAGTGTCACAAAATAGAATAGGAAAAGAAAACTACAAAACTGAGGCTCCAACACTGAGTCAGCCAACTTCATTTGTCAGAATTCAGAAATCTGAGCAGTGATTCCTATTGTTAGTTTTTATTGTTAGTCTTTAACTGATCCTCTGAATTAGTGGGTTTTCTGAAAGGACATTTCTGAACAAGGACCATAAGGACTCTGCAAATTTCTTTTATTCAGTCTAACAGAATCAGTGCTTAAATTTTATCACTAATTCACACTGCAAAGACATATCTTTCCAGAATTATTATCTATGATGAACATCTTAGAGAATATGGAATTTTTCCTCTTAAAGAATATGAAATTTGCCTTTGATAGTATCTACAGCTCTGCTTTTGGAAAGAGAAGAATTCTTTTTTTGTTTTTTTTTTTTTTTTCTCCAGAATGTAACACTAACAGATGCTGTCATATACAGAAGAGAGAGAACTGAAAGATTTCAGCACCTGCAAAATCTACATATTGTTATTTTGTAACCTGATGGCAAAGTCTCAGTGATAACTATGCTGCTACCTTTGCTTCCTTTTCCTGATATTCGTTGATGGTATGCATGCTGAGGTCTCTCCGTTCTGTGACAGAAAGTTGAACAATTGTGTCAGGAATAAGTTTCATTATTGTGCACATTTTGGCTGTTATTTGAATAAATTTACAAAATAAGTTATTAACACCTATGAATATATACACCAACTGTTTCTGCCTTCCCTTTTATTCTGACCTGTAAAGTCTCAGACGATTCCTCATCTGTCACCAGCTGGAGCTCAGTGCACTCCAGCTGGTCAGTGACATAGAGATACCTCCCCCTTGTCCTTCCTAAAGAACCTATGTCCTTCCATTCCAGCCATAAAACTGCAGGGAGAAGGGAGGTTGTCTGGGGCTGCTGTTGCTCAGGGACTGGTTGAGAATTGGTTGGTTGGTGGTGAGCAACTGCGTTTTCTTTTGCATCGCTGCATTTTTTTGGGTTGTTTCTTTTCCTCTTTATTGGTTTCGGGTGAGTTTGGGTTTGGGATTTTTTCTGAGTTTTTGTTGTTGTTTGGGGTTTTTTAATTATTACTGTTGTTGTTGTTTGGAGTTTTTCTAATTATTACTGTTAAACCGTCTTTATCTCAACCCACAAGTTTCCTCACTTTAATCTTTCCAATTCTTTCCCGCACCCTACTGGATGGGGGAATGAGTGAGTGGCTCAATGCCTATTAGAGAATGGTGCATGTCCTACAATATTTATGATGGCTGGAACTAAGAAGCCTTGGTTCGTTAATATGGGCTTTTTATTTTCAGAAATCATTCAGGACTTCAGCAAATAGGGCTGGTGTTAGTAAAATATTTATTCTTTGAACAAATTAGGTAATTCCCAGGAAAAAAGGCAGATTAGAGAGTTTGGGGAAGAGGAGGAATGATTCCTTCTCAGAGAAGTTGAGCAGAATATCTGAAACAAAAACAAAAAAAATTCTGTCTGGTGGTGTCAATTTAGTAAACAAAACTGATACAGAGCCAGATATGAAGGTGCCAGAACGAAATACATTCCAGACACCAATTTTTTTCTGTTTTTAAAGATATTAAGGCCTATGGAAAAACTTTTCTGTATTCCTAAGGAATTAACACACTACTACCTTGAATTTTATGACTCTATGTTACAACAAGTACCAAACCAATTGCTTTCTAATAGCTTTCTTGTATCCACTATGTATCCAGTACCTACTTTGCCCAACAGGTTACTTTTACAATTGTAAAGACTTAGCGGGGATTAAAAAATCAATTGCATAAGCAAATGATAGTGCCCAAAATATTCTGTTTACCTTTGCTCTCTCATTAAGACAAAATTCAATTTTACTATTTTAGGCCTTGGCTGTCATTAACTTGTGCTTGCAATTTACAGTAAGTAATACTTTGAAAGAATAAATCATATATCATGAAAAGGATGTTGGTCACTAGTCTAAAATATATTGCTTTTTCATTAATTGTGAAAAAATAAAGAATAAAATACAGGAAAATACATGACTACATCTTGTTTTCAACTGTATACAGTTTAGAATGTCAAGAATTTAAATACATTTCCTCTGATATTCTATTAGGCACCAGAAGTAGCTCTATGCAACATATAAACTACAAAAACCAGGATTCCTTAAACTCTCTCATGCTTTAATGTAATACCTATGTAATATCACTTAAAACATTGAGGAAGTTGCATTTTATGTGAAATAGGCAATACACTATTTCATATATGTTATAGCATATATGAAATATATGAATAGGAAATATAGATGCATTTTAAAGTAGAATTACTATATTAATCAAGTAATATTTATTCATTTAGAACAATATTCTTAAATGATGGGAGGGAAGGAAACAGTGCTTTAAAAGTTACAATAATGTTGTTATAGTTTTAGTGAATCTAGGGTAATTATGCTTTTATTTCCAGGTATCAGAATTGTGGGAAAATTCAGGAATAGCCATAATCAGTATTCAGCTATTGTTCCAATTTCCCTATGTGCAACATTATTTAGATATCAAAAGAAATTTCCTGGCTAGTAAACAGGCAATTATTCATGTTTAAAAAAACATAGTCTTATTGCCACTAGGAAAGATAAGACTATTGTGCAGATGTCTAGCTAACCCACATGAAAGAAATTACAAATCTCAGTTCTGTGTAAAGCATTTCATCTGTGTAAGTAATTAAAGATTTAAGAATAAAAGGTCTAAGGTAAACCAGGTAGCTACAATTTATTCAGACATTTTAAAAACTTTTAATAGAAGTTCCTTACCAAAATATGTGACTCGGAAAGATTACCGCTTGATTAATACTGCAAACTGTTATAATGAAAAAAATTAAAGACTAGGAATTTAAGAAATAGAAATAAATAAGGAAAAATATGCTGCTTTCTTTTAGAGTGAAGAGTATCATTCTTCAAGAACAGTTTTTCAAGGTTTATAATGTGTAACTCTTAGAATAAAAATAATTTAATAGTACAATGGTTTCAGGGATCAGGACTGTTAAATATGTTTAAACATTGGCCTGAAAGAAGAAGTGGACAAAGAAAGTCAGAAAAAAGGCTGTTCATGATGAGCTATTTTTAGTAGTGAATGCTGCAGGCCCTAAGACTGCAAGAAAATTAATACAATGGGCCAGTACATTATTAAAATTATGTATCTACACAGGCAACAAAAATTATATGGAAATTATTTTTTTTTCTTTTTATATACATTGATAGCTTCTCAATGGCTGAAAACACTGTGGAAAGAAAACTAAACAATTTTAAGGTGAAACCAATGAATAGTCTGATGAAATATGATGAATAGCATACTATGATAGATATAATAGAAAAGGGACTAGCAGTCGTTATACATAATTTCTGTAAGTCCAGCTGTGAGATGACAAGGTTAAAATACTTCTTTTCACACTTTACAATCAAATATTTTCTTTTCCTATACTGTCCATAGAGCTAATTTATTCTCAGGACCTTCCTTGTGTATGTGATGTTCAAGCAAGGTACACTGCAATAATACATAGAGGCATTTAAGAGATAGTAAGTCAATGACTTCAAGAGCAGATCTGCAGTACAAAATCTAGAAATCCAATTATTCTGAAGGGCCCTCAGTATTATGATCAGTAGAGCTCCCAAGATGTTTCTGATGCTCTTGGGAAAACATCGTGGCTCTTGTGCACCTTTGCAGGAGTGAAACAATGCCGTATCTGTTCACTAGGGTTACCTGGAAGCAGAGGCAGAAATATGGGGTTTTTTTGGTCCTTTGGTTTTAATTAGCATTAAAAAAAAATTCTTAAGGATAAAAATCAACTTTACAATCTGGGTCTGAATAATGCTTTTCTTTAAAAGTAAACTAGACATGAAAGTTGGATCTGATTTCCAGCCATACTTCTATACATATGAAACCATGTAATAAATCTAAGAATTATTTTCCATGACTAAAAGTTAGATGAAATATCTTTCAAAACTGGTGTTCCCTTTCTTGTTTCTCTCTGGAGAGAGAGAGATTGCCCTGTGCACCTTTTTCATTTATTCCATATGTTTGACAAACTAATCTTGGCAACAAAACAAAAGTCTAGGAACACATCTTTCAGAGAAGTTGTCACTACCAACAAAGATGTCTTACAAGTTCTTATTTAGAAAATTCCTTTCAGACAAATTACTTGTAAGGCTGAAGATGGTAACATAGAACACAGCATCAGTGCTGGATATTATATCGCTATCTCAAGGCAGTTCTTCCTTTTGCACAATAAGTCTGCATGTTTACCTTAAAGAATGTCAATCATTCTATATTTAGACTGCCTATCAATTAGACAGCTGCAATGAAAGACTGTTTAAATACTTCACAGTAATTATGGTAGATTAGAAATGTTGGGGTTTTTTACATACTCCCCCCTCACAAAATCTAAAAAGTAAATGGTCTTCCCTTCTTCATGAAGAACTGCCAATCTCATTGACTGTGGTGGGAGACCTAGTAAGCACTGTCTACTTCAGATTTACAAATTACTGGCATCACAGGTAAAAACCAACTGAACTTCACACTTGTAATTTATGCAAGCACATGTAACACATCTCATATATCCTGAGCGCACTAAGAAAAACCATGCAATCAGTGCAAAGATGATTCACTTGCATGCAGAAGTACTGTTTTTTGGGGTCCTTTCTGTGTATGTACAGCTCAATTATGTTAGCTTTCATTTCCCTGTCTTGCTGAGTACTCCAAAGGGGTCCAGAACTATAAGATCACAGCCTCAAAATGTTTGACAGCACTCTTGATTCTATTTACTACTGGTTTAAAGCTTATGGCGCACATAACATGTCTTTATTTTTATCACAAACTACACAGAAGCTGCATTTATACTTTAGAAACTTTCTCAGGTATGAGCTAGGCTCTTCTTAAGTGTCTTTTTTATTTCCGTTTCACAATAGAAGACGTTTTCTCTCCTAAATCTCTGTGGCTTGATTGGGATTGTTACCATTGTTTTCCTGAACCCATTCCATCTTGCTCCCTAAGTATTGTAAACGTATGTGTTGCAGCAAGCATGAACACCTGCAAGTATGCAGTTTGTGAACCTGAATGTGGAACTTACTATTTCTTTTTCAGCCTTTCTTTACATATAGTTATTTTGGTAAGTGGTTTCCTAGCTTTCTCTAAACTTTTCCTTAATCCCACAGTAAATACGGGCTTTTCTTATCTACTTCCTGTTCAACACTGAGAATTTTTGGAACAAACTATTTTTTGTATATTTGTAACTATTGTATATTGATTTAATCCCAGTACTACAGCTGCCTGACCATATCCTGTTCTATTCTTAGATGTCTCAACAATTGGATACTGAAATAATATGAATAAGTTACTTTTCTGTAGGCAAAGTACTGTTTCACACATTAAATAGCAGTGTGCAACAATTAGAGATACATCCCATATGAAAAGCAACTCCAAACTGTGCCTCTCTAGAAGACATTTTCAGTCTGTAGTCTATCTTCAAGAAAAACTCAGCCAAAGCTTCATACTAAGGACAAGCTAAGTATTGTGCATTGCTGTAACCATTATTACAGCATGAAAGAAAGCAGAGGTTTAACAGCTAGAAAAAAGAATAAGATTTTTCCTTCAGGTTAACTCTGCTGCAGTTATTTAGTTTTGCAGGAACACAGGAAGGAACATTTTGGCCTAAGGAATCTGTATGAACTATATTAAGAGTACATTGACTCATGTGAGTTATGTCATTACCTGGCTATGATGACATTTTGTTGTTCTTAAAGGGAGGTTTCATTTCACTAAATGTTCAAATAATTTGCAATAATTACTCTTGGTTAGTACCTGAGTAAAGGTTATTCTGTAATAATAATATATCTATGGCAATATGATAATAAGTAAGGATGTAATTTCGTTAAAAGCGATATGTGCTGACAATAAAAATTACATTCTCCAGTGTTAACTACTGTGATTAAGAAATTATTAGAAAATGAATATTTAGAGCGTAAAATTCATGTACACAGGGTATTCCCTTGGAGCTTCCCATATTGGTATTGGACATCATCCCAGGCTTCTGCTAGACAATCTTAAGATAAACAACATAAATAGCGTAAACAACTTTTTTTATTTAAATCACAAAGGGTGACCTGTGTCTTTCTCCCTATTCTATATATCTGGCATGAAATGAACCTAGAAAAACATTTTTTTCTTTTTAATGTTTAGGCAATTTATAGAGTTTAGATTTTTGAAATATGATTCACAATACTGATGGACCTGTGTCACTGACAAATCTGGTCCACACAGCAGCTGTCCATCTCCCATAGCATACCTACCTGCTTACCTTTAAAAGCCAGTGCCTGCTACCCTGAAAGAGGCAGTTCTCCTATAGCTGAATGTGTTCACATCTGTATCTTAAATAATTTTTGTCTAAATTGAAGTGAATATAGAATTTTACTGTGTTTATGGCATAAGACTGAAAATTTGTTGAGCCTTACAGGATTCTCTACCTGTGAGACAAACCCCTTCCTCATGTCAAATGATAAATCCTAGAAATGCCAGAGATTTGTACAGCTATAGAACCTACATCAAAATTTTGCTTTATCTGTTTCCATAGTAAGCTACTACAGGCCACAGGCTGAATTGGTTTAAACAAGGTAGGGACCAAAGGGCAGTCCACAAGCAAGGTTTACAGCCAGCACTGGGAGAATTTCAATATAACCGGCTCTGAAATCAGACACTAGCTGCCCCTAATCCCTCTCGAATAAACAAAACCAGTGATTCAGGAAAGACATACAATAATTTTACTCTCAGAATGGGGCTAGGGTAATTCACAGACTGTTAAAGGAAAAATACCATGACAAAATACAGAATAAAATAAATGCTGTGTATCCTTTTCTAGACAGTGCTGTAATTCCCATTAATAGCTTTGGTCCTGTCTGCAGATTTGGCAGGCTATGTAATTTACTTGAATACGCAAACTAGTCAAAACTTTCTCTCACGTCTTTCCCAATGCTCAGGCTCCATAGATGATTTTCCATTAAATTTGATGCCAAATTAAAGAACAAAATCTGCCTCTTAGATTGCTTAGTATTTTGTATGGCTCCACACAAGGCTGCCTTCCTTTCAGCTGCAAGATATACAAGATACAGGACCTAGAGGTTATTGAGGACTTCATACATCATGTGATTTATAAACTGCCCATTGTTGGACAAGAGAAGAGATTTAAGAATAACCGAGGGGGCTGGGTTATTGAACAACATGACATCTTCAGGGCCACCTGTAGATCACTCAAACCTTGCTGGATTGCAATGAACAGAGAACTGACTTTTGATCCCTGTACTCTAGACCATAAGACGAACTGGCAAGTAATTGCATATGACAGCAGCAAAAAAAGGAAGAAAGAGTGCTGCTGGGCTTTCAGGGCCAGGGATTCATCAAGATATTGCCAGGCAAAACTAAGCCTTAAATGTTATAAAGATGAATGAATAAATGGCAAAACTTCACACTAATCATACATCCTTCTCTCCTTAACCACTGGGTTATTCTTCCTAATTGTTTGCTCAAACCCTCAAGATATCTTTCACAGGCTGGACTTTAAAAGGCTGCTTGGGTTAGGCAGCGAGACAAAAGCAATTAGAAAATCTTCCCATCATTTTGTTTTATCTGGCACTGAGACACCAGGTCACTGTAAAGGAAAACCATTAAGAAACAGATTCCTGAATTTTCACTTCTTCACTGAACAGTTACAGGTAAGTAATTTTCTCAGCAATGAAATATAGTAATGTGCTTTATCACCTTAACCTTTCAGCATTTTATCTGTTGGATAGCAACTACACCTTCTCCCTCAAAGTAACAAGGCCGTCAACAATAAAAGGAATGAAATAGCTAGCCAGTCACATGTAAAATGTGGAAACATGAGATCAGAATGCCACACTACTAAATTTTTGAGAATAGTTAAGCCATTAATATTGTGAAACATCATTTTTGTGACAAAGTTTGTGGACACCAAGTTCATGTAGTTCTCTATTTTATTTACGGGAAGTATTTTTGGCACAAATGCTTTCTGTGGGGATGTTGCTATGGTAAAAGGCCCTTTTGGAGGTAATACTGCAGAAACTTTAGATCAGTACAAAGCCTTGTATATAACGTGTTTTCATGGAGAAAAAATAGTCTATTTTCAAATGCAAACCTTCAAAGCCTCAGAGTATTAAAAAATTAGGATTTCTTCTTTACAGGAGAATGATATTCATAAAGATGCATATGTCTAAAACTAAACCCATATAATATGGGCAGGATTTATCCCAGATGTGCCCCAATAGAGAAAGCTTTTGACCACTCAGATTTCTGTACACCCAAAGCACTAAAGTTTACTTGGTTGGGGTTTTTTTAGTAACATTTTTTGGAATTTCAGTCCTGTGGTACTGTCATTTGCCCTTAGTGAAAACAAAACTGTACAATAATCTCAAACATTATGTATGACAAACTGAGGATGTAAAGGTGTGACAGCATACAGAATTGGTAAATTTTAATTGTAAGTGCAAGGAAAAAAAATAATATTTTTTGATCCTTTTACTATTCATCCTTAAACATTATTTTAATGCCATATTTATGCATAATTGCATTTTTTAAAGTATTATCATAATTTATGTGCTTACAAGAAGAAAACAACATCTTCCTGAAATCCTGATAGAAACAACCACGTCAATTAATTAATGTAAGCAGTCATTAGACAAGAAAAATGCCAAGCAGAGCTTTCTTAGTAAATAAGAATAAAAACACTGAGTAAAATATATTACATTTTTTCAGAGAACTTATAAACTCTTTAAATGATACAAAGTCAAAGGATTTGGACTCCTCTGTGGCTCATACATGATCTTAAGCAGAAAATGAGTGTCTGTACCTTCACAGTTTTTAGTGCAAGAGAGTTGGCATACCTTTAAGAATGTGTTTTTTCCCATTTTAAAGCAATCTTCAAACTTGGAATATTTTTCAATGCCATTTGAAGTAGAATAAAAATACTTGCCATCTTAGAGGTACAGCAGTTTAGTTATGACTCAGTTCTCTGGATGCAAAGGTAAAAATGGTAAAAATTATTTGAGTTGTAGCAGTGAGAATATATGTTCCAATGTTCTAAGTTCCGAGACGGACAATTCACAAACAATTTTTAGATATCAGACGTCTAGCAGCTTTGCTATGTCTTGATAGCTAGAAGAAGAAAGAGACTTTTTTTTCAGTAAGAAGGAATTACTGAGCCCGAAGAAGCAAAAGCATAATATCCTATGTCCTATGTTACCTGCAAAAGATTTCTAGTGAGAAACTGCAATGAGAGACTTATTTTCAGGAATCTCAGAGCACAAATGGGGTGCAAACCTTATTAACTTATCTTCAGTATCACAGCTCTCCATTATGGATGCAGCACAAGTTAATTGTCTGAGAGTGAAATTCAGTTGTGGTAAAGCCCTGAGGTATTCATTTACCCAATTAAAGCTTTTTATAATGATTGAAGGGTACAGACTCCAGGTACAGGGAATGTTAACGAGCTTAAACCTTCCCTATAATCTGATGAAACTGTGCAGTGAAAATACCTCACAGTCTTTGGGTTAGAGATTAAAATTACCTTTCATTTGGATATAGTATTGTCACCTGTTGTTTAGAAATAACACCTGACAACATAAACACATATGTGTTTTGCCTGTCCACTTTCAGATGCCATTAGTTTTCAAAAGGCATGAAAAAAAGTTTAGCACAAATCAAATAGCATTGCACAAGTCCTTTTTGGAGCCCATGATATCACTCAGATTTCATGGCCTGTTGTCTTTTCACTGACCTCCTCTGCTGCTCTTCCCAAAGCTCTGAGTGCTAACAGGGTAGTCTGATTCTGCAGCTCACCTCTCTTAAGCTTCTAGGCATTATTTCAAATACCCTTCACAAGTACCTTTCACCTGTGCTGTTTTATTTCTAAAAAATAATCTCATAAAGAGGCAACTTGATCCAAAAAAATTGAGACTTTCAAATCAAATTCAAATTGAGTCAAAGCCTTTCTGAAAGCTGTAAAGAGACTGACTCACAAATTCCTCCCCAACACACATATACTTCCCTGCCTTTGCCAGCTTTTCCTCTTTTGATGACATTCAAAAAGAAGGAAAATCTATTATTGCAGAATTTCAGTCTAATGCTAGAAATCTTGAAAACCCTAACAGTTTCCTCTTGTGACATTTCCCACCAGACTCACAGTGTAAAAAGACTGCAAATAAGGCAATATAGATTCCATTAGTCTCTGGGGTTCACTCTTAAGACAGACCATGTAGAATATTCATTAATTTTATTAATGCTACATTTCTCTTGCAGATGATACCATGCTAGCTACATGTTCCTGCATTTGCAAAGAGATTTGCAACCATCCTTAATGTTAAGAGACACACCTCACTTTGAATAAATATAGTATTCTCAGTTTCCCTTAGTTTTAATTGACTTGATGTTTGTTCAGTTGTTACTGGAAACTGAACAGCAGTAAAACATATAAAGTAATATTGAGATATGGCACATACTGCACCATCCAGTGACCAAAAGAATAAAAAAGCAATAGTGATTATCCATTATGCATATTAGATTTTGCCATTGGAATTCTTTAAGTATTTTTTAACAGAAAGAATTTAATTACATAATTGGATTTACTGACTTGCTGTTTTAGTTCGTGTGTCCTTCTCACTTACTATCTTACCTAGGATAATTAGAACCATAACTAAGAAACATTTGAGAAATTTATGTGTAAAATATGATACATAGCTCACCAGGCCAAATGTAATAAGACTAAGTAGGATCAGTAGGTGAAGTGGAACAATTAGCGATTTAGAAAATAAGAATTTAATTCTTAAAGACGATAACAGATACTTTTAAGCAAAGGTATATTTTTACAGTTTCCTACCTTCAGATAATTCTTGTCAGTCCCCACCTGAATGAAATGTCATTCTTATATCTACTTATCTTCATCTTTCTATAAAGTGCTAGTGGCCAAAATGCATTTGAAAGGTCAAGGAACATTAAGTAAATGGGAAGCAGAGAAAGAGCTTTGGTCTCTGCTGTGTTGGTATATACTAACAAAACCAGATCCATTCCCTCTGTGCACAACCGTACCACTTTATTCAGTTATTTAACCAAAGGAAAGCATTCAAGGATACACATCACTTTTTGGGTTGGGTCAGCACATGTGTGCTGCATTCATTGTTTGCTCCTGTCTCTGTAATTGGAAAAGTTGGTAAGCAGTTAAAGACCAGCATTTTCTGACTGAAAAAGGACAAGAAGAAAGAGGGAAAAGAGGACTACTTTCCCTGGAGATTTATTACATTGCTTATGTTCTGTTAGTAAGTCCGTAGACTATATAGAGAAATTAAGGTTCTTACTTACCTGACCTAGCAGTCTGATAGAAATAGAATACAAGTAAGGCAGAAATGAACATATGAAACAGAAATTGCATCAAGTAGAGAAAAATTCATTACTTATATTCTCTTTCCTATCACACACAGAAAAAAAATCATACTTATTTATTATCTTTTCACCAAATTCATTTAAAGAACAGCACTGTACCTACTTGGTACCTCTATTAGAATAAGTAATTCCAGCTGCTGAGCAGTTTACCAAGCACTGTGTTCTCTAATGTCAGAACATCCAAGGGAGATCCTAAGAAATATGCATATGTCAGATATGCACTACCCTAAACTGTTTTATGAGCAAAAAGGTATGAAACGGCTTTTTTTTTTTAATTCAAGTCCTCATGAGTTAGTTTCTGTTTCAAAAATTATAGAAATATAATTAAAATTTAAAAGAATTATTCCCTCTGAACAGCTTTTCTAAGTGTACAGTGTGTCATTTCTAGTGATAACAAATAAAGTAATTTTCTGTTTGGAAACAATATCTCATGGATCCTTTTTTTTCTTTCTGGTAAATTAGATTATAAAAGAGTCAGCAGAAAGTAAGTGATTTAATTTAGCCCTCTGTCTAGATAGCAAGAGCTTTAATATGCCTCACATGAGAATCATTCCTTCTTTCTTCTCTTGCCTGCCCTTGGATTGTAGCTTTTGCATTAGGGTTTACGTTTACTTTACCCAATAAAACGCACACGTGAATTTTAAAACCCAGTCAGCATGCAACTGTCCCTGATAAAAATGGGCTGTAGCCAGTGTTGAAAACATTATAAGAAGAAAACCACAAAAAAAATTAGTGAGTTTGAGTGAGGCCTGATGAAAATTGTATAGTTACCATAGCCAAAAAATTCCTGGATGACCCTACTGCACTGGAGAGGATGCCCACAGAATATGTTTCCCCTGGGAGTCCTCTACCACTTCCTTTTGCAGACATTCAGTTTCTAAAATTATCTCTTTCCCTTTTCCGTGTTCCCTCTCTGTCAGTCTCTCTCCTTTTATTCAACTGATCTCCAAAAGTAACTTCCACTCTCTGAATCAATGTGTGACATCAGATATGAAGGAATCTTTATGAACATGAACATTTTTCATGACCCCTTGTTCCAGCAATATTGGGGTGCACGAACTAAACTACTTTCAAATGAAACTAAGGTGGAAGTTAGTACACCTAATATATGCCAGATGTTCAGTCCATGGGACTAGATTGGAATTAGATCTGCATATAAATATATATAATATGTATTAAAACAAAAAAAGAAAAAAGAAGATATTGTGAGAAATGGGTAGTGTAGTCATAGGTCCTCAGCAAAAGTTGTATCACTCTACAAATTGCTCTGAAATCCTTGCCAGTGCAGGCATACTCAGTGAACCTAATTGCCAATTATAATATAAAAGAAGGAAGGCAAAGTCTCATGAGGTCTGGAGCTGAGGTTTCCAACAGAGTCATTTTTTACAGAAGGGGAGACTGAGGAATTGTCTTCAACTGGTTTGTCTCTGTAAAAGGATTTAGAACGAGCTGAATAGTGACAAACTGCCAGGAGCAGATGGTATTCACTCAAGAGCTCTAAAAGAACTCAGATGTGAAATTGCTGCGGTGTAAAGCTAATCATTTAAGTCATTCTCCATACCAAGAGGGTAGCAAATGTGACACAATCTGATAAAAATCTCCTAGGAGAGATCAAACAATGATAGCCCAGGAAGGCTGACCTTCATACCAGGCAGATCAATGTCATAAAGAAAAGAATGAGGAGATATGTGTATAAACAAAGCATTCTGGGAAATATTTTCCTAAGAAAAGAGTAGTCTTGCCTCCTATATTTTTACTCAAAGAACAGGTGTACGAAGATGTTGTGAACAATGGAATGTACTTGAGTTTCGAAAAGCTTTTAAAAAATTGTTTCATTAAAGCTCTTAAGAAATTAAACCACTGTGAGATAAGAGGAAAGTTCTTTTGAATTCATAGTACTGAGAAAAAAAGGAAAATGGTGGTTAGGCTTCAGGCCAGTGAAAGGGTTGCCCGAGGAGGCATATACAGGCTGTGATGCTTAACATACTCGTGAGTGGTCTTTGAGAAGGGGACAAAAGTGAAGCAACAAAGTTTGCTGATGATTTAAAAGTACGCAGAATATATTCCATATGCCTAAATAGAAAATAATGCAGACAAAACTAAATCTGGCCGTTCAATCACAATAACACTAAATTAACAACTCACTTTTAGTAAAGAGATTTCAAAAACCTCATGACCAGAAATATTCCAATAACTGCTTACCAGGAGCATAACTGCTGATGCTAAAACCTTTCCAAAAGCTTTTCAGAAGCATGAAACTGGTTAGAAAGTTGGAAATACTAGTAAAGAGTCAAAGAGAAAATAACTTCTCTGCAAGCCACACATGGGTGCTAGGCAATGGCTAGAACAAAAATAAAAAACTAAGAATTATTAGAAAAATCATTGAAAACAAGGCAGAAAATCACTTATCTACTATTACTCACTTGTCAGTATGTAGAAAGCACAGAAGTGGAATAAAAAAAATAGAGTCCGCTTTTTACAATGTTATTAAGTTGTGGAACTAACCTCTACAGAACAGAGTGGAGAGCAAAAATTTGAGTTCCAAGAGACTTAGATTAAGTAACGTGGAATTGGTCCATCAATGCCTGTTGCCTAGGAGACCTAGGAGTTGTCTTGGCCAACGTGGGCAATTTTTTAGTTTGCTACCAAAATAATTTAAAGATTAGATAACTATTACCTACTTTGCTTTAGCTTTTGCCTAGCTTTGTATAATAATTTGAGGTAACACATAATGCTATATATATATATATATATACACGTATATATACGTGAAGTTTTGTAACTAGTAGATAGTGGCAACAGGTAGTTATTTTGTGTAGAATGAACTGTCTATGACTCTAGAAAAAAATACTACACCAGGGAGTAAGAGCATGTGATGATAACAGAGGCCTTGGAAATGTAATGGATGGTACTGCGGCCCCATAGCTATTAATAATACACCAAGGGTCAATTATTGGTCAACAAAAGAATGAAACCTTGGAAATTAGATAAAGATAGTTTTAGAAGCAAAAAAATCAAACTCACATGGAAAACACACTACATGAATTAAGAAAGACTTTGCAGACCAGTGCAGAAAGAACTAGAGTTGGAGCACGTTTTCATTTTTGGGTTTATGATTTCATGTAGAGCGCATGGAAATGCCCCCAAGTGGTCCATAAGTGAGGAAGAAGAAGCCATAAAAATCAACATCACTATGCTTCAGGCAAAGGACCAAGGTGGCTGACGATTCACCTCTACACTGCACCCCCACCCCTCGCTGGC
This sequence comes from Cephalopterus ornatus, assembly GCA_013396775.1. Classification (NCBI taxonomy): domain Eukaryota; kingdom Metazoa; phylum Chordata; class Aves; order Passeriformes; family Cotingidae; genus Cephalopterus; species Cephalopterus ornatus. The sequence continues at coordinate 31,190 of VZRE01010089.1, forward strand.
CTGATCAAATCCACCAGCCTTATGAGATTGAAAATAACACCAGGGATACCAGAAGCTTGTACCGCTTTAACTATATATGTCTGAGCTAAAGTGATCATATCATTGTAACTGGAATAATAATAATTCTTTGATTGGAGTATTAAGACTCTAATTAAACTAGCAATAGATTATTCGCTTTGCATATAAAGTGTATTCCTCTTGCTTGTAACAACATTTTTGAGTTCAACAAAAGGGAAGGCATTCAAGATGCCTTCTTTATAATTTGAATGTAACAAACTCATAAAAATCTACAAGCACAGAAAGTGTCCAAACAACTGATTGTCAGAATTTCCAAAATATATCAGTGGAATGATTTCAGTTCTCTAGTTTTTATATTGCTAATCATCTAACTCTAACTGTCTGATATAGAAATTATACAAAGAAATTACTAAGTGTTTAAGCTGCAAATTCTTAAATGAGGTGCTGGGCCGCTACCCAAAGTAAAGTACTGCTAAAATCTCAACAAATATAGAAGGTAACTATTGGGCGGTTTTCTCATATTTTTCAAGAAAATAATTTATATTGCATCATATTAAAAGAAAAACAAAAGAGACCCCTCCAACTAGTATTATGGATAATGTCACTAATGAAGAAGCATTTTGCCTCTTTCAATAGTGTGACTGCATATGACAGAAAACAACAAACTGGGCAAACTGGCAAGACAGAGTCTGAACAGGTGGTCTGCAAGATGGATAGGTAATTGGCTAACAGGACACACTCAGGGAGTGGTGATTGATGGTTTTTACTCAGACAGGCAGCACAACACAAGTGGGGTAATTATTGGGCCCTGCACATAACAACTTCATAAACAAACTGGATGGTGGGATTGAAAGCAGACTTACCGAGATCGCTGATTACACTAAACTGAGTGGTGAGGTGAACATGTCAGATAGAAGAGCCAGCTTACAGAGAGACTTGAACAGGCAGAAGAGTGGGCAAACAGGAGTAGTATGAAGCTTAAAACAAACAAATGCTAAGTCCTGCATTTGGGAACACACAACCAAAGAGCCCAGTACAGGCTAGGATCTGCATGGCTGGGGAGTAGCCCTACTGAATGAGACCTGGGCAGCTTGGTGGACAAGTAAAAGCTGAACATGACTCCACAGGGCACCAGTGCAGCAACAAAGACAAATTAGATCCTGTACTGCATCTGCAGGGGCATTACTAGCAGAGAGAGAGAGATGAACATTCCCCTCTACTCGGCACCTGTCAGGTCAAACCTGGAGTACTATATCCAGTTCTGGTTCCCACAATTCTCAAGACACAAATATACTGGAGAAGGTCCAAAGGAGGGCCACAAAGGTGATCAAAGGTCTAAAGAAACTGCCCTAAGAGTAAAGACTGAAGGAGTTAGAGCTTTTCTCCCAGGCGAATAGAAAATTCTAGAAGACCTCATCACAGTATTCCAGTACTTAAAGGGCAGTTACAAAGAGGGTGAGAGGGTGGAAAATTTCTTTTCAAGAGAAGCCACATGGAGAACACAAGGGGTAACAGGTACAGGTTTCACCAGGAAAGTTTCATCTTGATATAAGAAGGAAATTTTTTACAGTGAGAACAATTATTTACTGAAGCAAACTCCCTATACATGTGGTAGAGCCCCCATCACTGCAAGTCCAAGATATGACTAGACAGAGTGCTAGATAGTCTCATCTAGGCTCCCTTCCCTGTAGTAGTTTTGACCAGACAATCTTTCAATATCCCTTCCAACTTAGGATGTTCCATGTTTTTATGAAATAATTTTAATGCAATCATAAAACTAGATAGTGATTCAGATTCTAGGCCTATAATCTTCCCCTAAGCAACCATCTCAATTACATATTATTTTATGCTACTTAATATTTTCTTGATGCTATATAATCTGTGACAAGTAACATTTATATTTTATATAAATGGTGGTTTAGAGACATATGATTATGTAGATGTTGTGAATTTTTGCTATTATTAGCTGTATTTATTTAACTGTAATTATATTATTAGGACTTTTTTTTTCAAAAATTATATTGACAACCAAACAGGAATGATACCTACAAAATCAGAGCTTTCAATTCTCCTTCAAGAATAAGCTAAGATATACAGGTATTTGGATCAGATATCTGAATGGCATGAAACATCACACACCTAGTGTAGACAAGGTATTTGTTCTCTAAGGACTATCTTGAATGAAAAATAATGATTTTGTCTCCATTGGAAATTTTGCCAGATATCCAACTCTTTTACAAAAAAAAAAAAAAAAATTAAAGCCATACTGAACTGTGTTTGTAAAACAACCAGCTTTTACTTATGTTGCACCTTTATTTTTAAACATAGTTTCTGGTTGCCTTCTCCACTCATTTGGTCTTTATACTGACATAAATCCAAAAACAGTACTTCTCATGCATTGAGCATAATTAACAGTGGAAAAATCACAAAATTTTTATGATGGTTCAATCAGCTGCAACTCCCTAAGGTAAGTAATTGGCTATCCAGCTTTCCAATTCTGTAAAGGAGGTAACTGAGCTGTCCCCTGTCATCTGGTGTGGGACTCTGATTACATGACACAAGCTGAGTTATGAATGCTTAAATTAAGTAGCTGAAAATAATAAGCGAGAAGTTTCTCAGTAGGCATGCAAGAAACTTAGAAACAAGAATAGAAAGATATAAATGTACAGATATCAGGGTCGAAATTTTAAGGAGAATTCTGTGAGAAAGAGGCAGACACCTGGATTCTGTTAGGGATTCTGATATGAAGGTCAAAGCATGCTAAGAAGCCTAGGGAAATCAGAGCAAGAAAAAACACTGAAGCACTTTTTTATTAATTAGTCTAGATCTGCAAATGTATTGTACTGCCTAAAATAACAAGTGATTATAAAACCCTTACGTGGTGTATTTCTTAGCTACTGCCTGAAGAGATGAACTTTAACCCAAGTTGAAATTTCTACAAAAGGGTTGAAGACAGACCATACACCCAGTCCGGACAGCTGAAAAGCATAAAATAAAACTGAGACCTGTCAGAACAAACGATTGGACATCTACTTCAGAGGGAGACTTATTGCCAGGGCTCTAACAGACAGCATGAGTTTATTTGATCACAGTTCATCTGGTAAGTAATAAGTATAAATTTTGACTGGTAAAAGGGTTTTTGAAATTCCCTTGATGCAGAACCATGATATCTTGTCAATAGCCACGAAACCGAAGTTCTCTTGAAATTAATGATACATTGTGTTTAAATACTAACATAGTCTAGTCTACAAGAAAAAAAGTCCCCTTTGAAACACACATTCAAAATATTAGACTCCACTCTTGCCTTATGGAAATTAAAAACAGCTTTCATGAAGGTATTTGATTCAGTTTATCAGTTTACCTTGTCTTTATTACCAAGGGCAATGGCATGAAAGTATAACCTTTTATTAATGAAACATATTTATCTCAGTTCTCACTCGTGACATCATAGACGTTCACAGAGCAAATATTTCCAATGTCACAGGAGAAGTGATTTTCCATTAGAATGGAGTTTTCAAGGTTTCTTAGTGATATTTTGTCACAGCTCGGGGGGAGCACGGGACTTGGTCCACTCAGGGAAGAGTGATTGCAGCCAGGCTAGCTGAGCTGTGGCAGCAGAGGAGACCCTAGTACTGTGATGCAGTGAGGATTAAGTCACACACATGCACATAGCACCAAGGTCTGAGGGGAGTGAACTTTTATTAACATGGCAACAGCCCCTTTTATAGGGTCTGCCCCTGAACAATCTAGAAAGGAGGAGTGAATTGCCTGATAAGGTAACGGAGGGTGGTACATAATACATATAAGGATATAAGGGGATGAGAGCTCTCCATATTAGGTAAATGGGGGAGGTATACAGGACAAACATGGTATGAGGGAGGAGTTACAACCATATAGGGAATATGAACAGGGATAGGAACTGGGGTTAAAACAATAGAATAAATTGGTTTATAACAATCAGGTAAAAGTCTCAATAATAATAATAAACCAGTCCTGTAAAGTGTAAGGTTCCATGTCCAGTTATACATAGCTATCTTCTTGGCAGGATTCATCCAGGGTGTTCTTGAATTTGGCGTAGAGGTCTCTTTCCTTTTCTGTAAAGCCATCTCCCACAATTTCTTACGTATTCACAAGTTCTTCTGAAATACATTCTTGAAGCATTGTGTGAGCTTGTGGCGAGTCGATCCTGGCTGGATACGGAGTGCCCACCAAAGCCACTTTATTCCTCCCCTCCTTGCTTGGACAGAGAAGAGAATGAAAGGCTTGTGGGTTGAGGACAAGGAGAGATCACTCACCAGTTACTGTGACAGACAATACAGGCTCCACTTGGGGAAAACTAGTTTAATTTGTTATCAAACCGATCAGAGTAGGACAATGAGAAATTAAAGCACAACTTTAAAACAACTTCCCCTCACTCCTCCCTTCTTCATGAATTCAACTTCACTCCCAATATTCTCTACCTCCTCCTCCTCCTCCTCCTCCACAGTGGCCTAGAGTGGATGGGAGCTGAGTTCAGTTCATCACATGTTGTCTCTCCTGCTCCTTCCTCCTCAGAGAGAGGACTCTGCCATGGGATCTCTCCCATGGGAGACAAGGGAAATAATCCTCCATGAACTTCTCCAAAGTGAGTCCTACCCACGGGTTGCAGTTCTTCATGAGCTGCTCCAGGGCCACAGGTCCTGCCAGACACTTGCTCCAGGATGGGCTTCCCACAGGGTCACAGTCATCTTCAGACATCCACCGACTGTGGCATGGGGTCCTTCACAGGCTGCAGATAGTTATCTGCTCTACCATGGACTTCCATGGGCTGCAGGGTTACAGACTGCACTTCTTCACTGACCTTGGTGTCTACAGAACTGTTTCATATATCCTCATTCTGCTCTCTGGCTACAACTGTGCAGTGTTTTTTCCTCTTCTTAAGTCTGTTATCCCAGAGGTGCTACAACCATTTCTGATGGGCTTGGCCTCGGCCAGTGACAGGTCTGTCTTGAAGCTGGCTGACATTGTCTCTATCAGACATGAAGGAAACTTCTGGTAGCTTCTCACTGAATCCACCCTGTACCAAAAAAATCTTGCCATGCAAACCCAATACACATATTAGTCAAACAGAAAAAAAGGGTTAGTTTTGATCAATTGATCTGGAAATGAAAGAAAAAAAATAGTATTTAAAATGGCCCAGTTAGGTTGCATTTTTCAGACATCTTATTTCAATGAAAAGATTCTCATGCTACCATGAAACTTTCAATTCTAGCTGGTTATATATAAAACATCACCAAGAATGGAGACTTTGCAGCCGTTTCAGACAGCCTTGTGCTGGGTCACCCTCATGCTGAAAAAGTGTTTATTGGTGTTCAGATGCAGGCTTGCCAGTTTCAGATCAGCCCTTTGCCTTTCACTGGGCACCACTGAAAAGAACCCGGCTTCACCCTCTCTGCATCCTCTCTTTAGGTATTGATATACCTCCAGGCCTCCTCCAGGTTAAACAGTCCTACTTCTCACAGCCTTTCCTCACAACAGAGATGCTCCAGTCCCAGGGATCCACAGTAACATCTGAGACCATAATGCAGTAACATATGCACACGTAGTTTGTCAGACAACATTTACTCAAACTAGGGGAAATTGTAAAAATCACAAAGAGCAGATTAAAGCAAAATCTCAAGTATTTTGGCAACTTTAGTAACTGACAATAATACCTCTCTTAGTGGAAGAAACAATTTATATTATATAATGTTCATTCAAGGTCAATTTTATTTTATCTGAGACTTAAAGTATTATGAGGCTTCAGTAGGTCACTACCACCACTAGAAGAGTGGGCATAACTGTCTCAGTTCTATAGACATGACTCACAGCTATAGGTTTATTGAAACCTCTCCTTTTGCAGACTAAGTCTGAAATTAATTCAATACTTAACAAACACTGCATACAGATGCCATGGCTTTACTTAACAGAGGAAAGATGTTAATAGCAATTTGAGCATGCCTCTGAAATCTAAATTTTACAAGGGAAAAAATAATGACAGCGTTTGCATAGGGCACAGAAATATTCTAGGACCACAAAACATTTTTCACAGAATAATGAACTAAATGTCAATTTCTGTGTGAACTACAGAAAATAGCTTCTTGCCCCAAAATGTTTAGCAAATGTGGGGAAGAGGAGAGAACTGTAGCTTCAAATGCCATAATTTTTGCACTGAGCAAAACTATATAAGGAGTGTGTATAAAAAGTATGACATTTATACAGAGTCAGACCATGTCCAAGAACTCTTAAAGCCTAATGAAATGTTTGAAAAATAGTTTTATAAAATGAAATGAACATAAAAATAGGTCAGTCCATTCCTGATATTTCAAAAGCCACATATTATCATAGAATGGCATGAAAAGCAGTGATTTAGGAAGTAGAGTGCAATCACTCTTTGAATTTTACATTAATCTCTGAGCTCCTGCTGTGACACTAGTCAACAAAAACCAAAATAAAATGAAGATAGCTTACACTTTAGATCAGAGTAAAACTTACCATTTTTAAAATAATATTATCTTAGTTAATGTATAGCCCATTTTATCAATCAATCTCTAAGCCCTTCACTAAGGTAGTTCTCATCCTGTTTATAGTAAAATGAAAGACCAGAAGTATAATCCCAATTTCATGACTCCAGCTGAGCTGGTTTGATGCTAAAAGACAGTCTTCTGGGGGAAAATATTCCATATGGAACTCTTAAGATGCAAAACTGCGTGAAGCTGCAAAGGGTGATAGCTTTGCTTGTGTGTACACAGATGATCCAGTTCTATCTTCAGACAGATAACCACTATCACCTATTAATTATTTTCAGTAGTAAACTGAGACTTGTCCAGCCTTTCTCTGTGCTCAGTAGGGATTTTCTCATGGAGCAATTGTAGGCAAACACCAAAACTCATAATGAGTCCTAGACTATGGCCATACACAGGATCTTTCAATAATATCTGTTCAAGCCTTTGAAAAGTATAAATAAAGAGGTAATAGGCGGATAACCACTGTTTCTAGCCTAAATTAGGGCTATCACTGTGACTGCATCGTACAATGGGGAAACGCCTCCCTCTCTCTGTTTGCAAAGTGTCTGGGTTAAAGACGTTACAGTCCATGAGATCTTACTCTGGAAGGCAGTCTGCAAAAACATGTATATGAAATTAAAATTAAAAAAAGTCAGCAACTCAATAGGCTGGAGTTTTTTATCCATCCAAATATATGAAAAAACTTCATAATAAAGAATAAAATATAAATGCCTTTGTCTGGCAAAAGAAATTATATTTCAGGTTCCTATGTGTACTCTTTGATAAAGCTAAATCTTTCAAGTAGTGCAGAGTTGCAATATGCCAACTGTGTGGCAAGATTATATGAAAACTAGTATCTGGATATATATAAGCCAGTAGTAAAAAGCCAAAAAAAAGGGAACTTCAATTTCACGACTGTTTTGTAAGATGAATTCAATTCAAAGAAATTTCTAGGTGCTTTCGTAGGTATTGACAACAAATTTTTGACACTACATATGATCATATGGAATGCAGTCAATAGTACATAATTAACTATTTTTTTTTCCTTTTCATGCTTCCTGAAGTGAAGTGATATATTACTTATCATCTGCAACACTCACTGAGTAGGGGGCTTGTTGTGAATACTTAGCACATCACTGCCTTGAGGGCAAGCACACATGTGTGACAGCTACTGAGTAGTGTCCTACCACTGAGACTTAAATTGGGAGTTCTCTTGGTGCTACAAAGGCTCTTAGTCTCACCACACTGTGCCAGACTTGAACACTTCCCAGTGTCAGGATCTATATACCAGTTATCTTCTGGTTGGAAATTTTCATCATTATAAATCTCATTGCTGGATGGAAATTTACAGACTTTTGATTCAATCCACAAATACTGAGGAAAGTAGATTATGCTCCATGGCTTAGTCATGCTATCGGAAACCTGTATTTGCTACAGTAGATAACTCTTTGGATTTTCTTGTGTATATTGGAAAAGAATAAAAATTAACTCTAATCCTATCTTCTATATAGTCAAAAAGTGCTCACTAGAGATTCACTGCTCTTAATTGCTGAAACATAGATATGACCTATTCATACTGTAAATCAATCTAAATTTCACCTGATAATATAAGACTATTTTCCAACACTGTTTGGAATTAAGACGGAAAGATACTGTCAGCAGCATTTTGGGTCCTGCTGTCTTGGATTCATTAACTTTAAGGCCATCCTTTGACAGGTAACAGAGTGGAGGAGGGAGGCTGGGAAATAGCAGCAAACCTCTTGGATCCCAAAGGGAAGAACAATCTACATTAAATGATTTAACTGAGGGAAAAGTTGCATCCGGTTATAAGCAAAGATGAGATAAAAGAGCAGCTTCACTGACTGAAGCAAAGTTGAGATGGAATAAGTTTAGTTTTGATAAGGAAAAACAAAAGAAGGCAGACAAGTATAAAAACTAAATTTTAAAAAAATTCTGTTCTCATTTGATATGTATACACCATGGCCACACTTTGGCAGGAATTACATATGCAGCCACACATGAATATCTATTTAAGAAATCAAGTCACAATGTTGAATCTACAAGAAACGAAGGCCCCTGACTAAAAGTCCACTGGGATCCATGGGAACAGTCCATTGACGTTACAGGTCCAGAGTGCAATTCTGATATAGGTAGGGAATTATAGAACCATAGACCATCCTGAGTTAGAAGGGACCCACAAAGATCATTGAAGTCCAACTCCTGGCCATGTGCAGGACAACCCCAAGAATCACATCATGTGTCCAAGAGTCTTGTTCAGAAGTTTCTTGAATTCTGTCAAGGCTGGTGCCTATTCCAGTGCCCAACTGCCCTCTGGGTGAAGAACTTTTTCTTGATATCTAACATAAATCTCCTGAGACAATGCTTCATGCCTTGGGTCATCACTGAGAGGAGATCAGTGTCTGCTCCTCCACTTACACTCATTCTCATTCTCCTCTGAGTATTATTTTACTAATACACTCAAAAAAATTGCAGCTATGTACAATATATTTTCAGAAGGTATATATCAGCTAGACAGAAATATTCAGGTATCCATCCTTTTTGTTGTTATATCTCTTTCAAAAATGTTTTAAAGTCATAGCTGTTCTATTGATTATGTTATTTTATTCTGACTTCTAATGTAACCTATAGCAGCCTTGAAACTGCTGTAAAACTTAGCTGGCAGTCTCTAGTGGGTTCCTGTGGGTAGATTTTGGTAGTAGGGGGGCTACAGGGGTGGCTTCAGTTAGAAGCTGCTAGAAGCTTCCCCTGTGTAGCGAAGCCAATGCCAACTGGCTCCAGGATGGACTTCCTGCCACTGGCCAAGCCCAAGCCAATCAAGAGTGATAGTAATGACTCTGGAATAAGATAATTAAGAACAGAAGGTTGTTGCGCAGATGAAAAAAAAGTCCAGCCAGGGAGGAGTGGAGTGAGACCCTATGAACAACAATGCAGACACCAAGGTCGGTGCAGAAGGAGGGGGAGGAGGTGCTCCAGGCACCAGAGCTGAGGCCCCTGAGCAGCAGCACAAACAACAACTGACCATAACCCCCAATTCCCATCCCCGTGCACTGCTGGGTGGGAGGAGGGGGAACACGGAAGGAAGGAGGGGTGGGAGGAAGGTGTTTTTAAGATTATTTTACTTCTCACTCTGACCTCTGACCCTGTTAGTAATAAATTCAATTAATATCCCCGCTTTGAGTCTGTTTTGCTCGTGATGGTTGTTGGAATCTGAAATTTAGCTATCAGCACAGGGAGAGCTCACAGGATTAAATGGCAAACCATGGACAGAAAGAACGGGGGGAAGCTTTTTGCTTGAAAGCCTAAAGCCTCACAAGACCTGTTAATGTTTATCTGTGTTTATTCCTCCTGCCTCCTTTGGCAAAATATGGAACAATTTTTTTGGTGATCTTGTCAAACATGTAGAAATCCTATTGTTCTCTTCCCCCTGTGTGGTCCTCGCTTCGGGAAAATATTAACCACCTTGTGTAATTGCAGTAGAAAATCGTGTAACTCGTTAGTTAACATAATCCATCCTTAATTAACATAACCAGTCCTCCTCATTAACATATCCTGCCATCAGATCGATATATTGCGAATCGTGTGTTCAATAAAGCATTCTAGTTTTAACCCCCAAAACTGGGATCGTTTAGTTTTGGACCTTTACAGATGGTGATCAGCAAGTGACCTCTCTCAGCTCTTATAACTCATGAATCCTTCACTGGTTTTTTATTCTCCACTGTCCAGTTGCAGATGGGAGTGAGAGAGTGGCTGTAGTGAGTACCTGGTGTCCAGCCAGGGTCAACCCACTACATAGTCCAAAACAAAATGGCTAATTCTATCCACCAAAGAACATCAGGCTGTGGTTGAAATATGGCCACAAACCCTCTCCTCTGACCATGCTCTATTAACTAAGGATTGACAGGGTCTTTATCACCTGACAGTACCCTCCACCCTGGAGGCATTCCCAGGGACCAGATCAGGCTGCCAATTCCTTCTCCCTTTGGCTCTGCCAAATTTCTAGAGAAAGAATTCACAACAGCTTTATGTAAATACAAGCTCCAGAGTTCTGCTATGGTGCAAACAAAGGATAAGATAAAACTAGCCTATTTGAAACTCTTCACCTTTTATCCTCCTATCCTTCTCATTTTGATATTCCTTATCAGTAGCTTATCACTAAAAGCATAATTCTCTACTCTCTTTTTATGCACAGCAATTCAGCCCAAATTCCTAAGAAAATCCAATTCTTTACATTCTGGCTTGTAGGTAAGTGGCTTAGACAGCCAAAAAAACCCCCAAAACAAACAAACAAACAAAACCACCACCACAACATAAAACATATTTCCTCTCATTTATGGGCCAAACTTTCTACAGTACCTATAGAAGTTAATTACACAGGTATCTACATAAAATATACACACAAGAATTCCATTATGAAACAAATTTAAAGCTAAACAATGCCATATTTTTGTTTTTCAGGGAGAAAGAACAGGAAGAGGACCAGGGGAAGGGAACAGAAGAAGGGGACAAGGGAATGGGCATGCAGACAAGGCATTGAAGATACCTTTACCCTCCTCACACATTCTAAAACTTCTCTTGTGAAGTTTGTGTAATTGCTTCTCACTTCAAGCATGTAAAATCTAGTCTGGATTTTAAAAGGTTGCTTATAGCTTTATTTTCCCCTATTTGTTTCCTCTCTTATGCATGGAGAAGTATGTATTAGCATTTACTGAATAGTAATATTTTGCACTTTTGTAGGTTATATGGCATTTTCACATCCTACAAATCAACCAAAAGATATCAAAAGACTAAGGTTAAAAATAGCAATAAAAGGTGATAAAGCTTTTTAAGATCTATGTAAACTGATTTTTCAAAAATCCACATAATTTTTTGTGAGCATTCTTTCTGCTTGAAACTGTAGGCATGCGTTGGTTTAAAGGTAAACCAGCAGGAGAAATGAACCCAACTCAAAGAGATTATAAGTCAGAATTACAATTTAATGAAAATAATACAATAAAATACAATTTTGCAGACAGCTGGTTTTTAAACCACAACACTCAGTACCCTGGGGCATGAACACAATGGTGTTCGTTGGCCACCAGCCGAGCCCCACGTGGGCCCCCTGAGTCCAAAGTAAAAATAGGAAAAACCTGTTGGTGAGACTGAGGCTCGCAGTCTGGTTGAGAGCAGTGGTTGCAGTCTGGTCGAGGATGGTAGCTGCAGTTCGGTCGAGGTTGGTGGTCACAGTCCGGTCGAGGTTCTGGTCCTCCTGCCTGGCTCCCACGAGTGGAGTCAGACGTCCCCAGACTCCCAGATTGTACACACCCAAGTTCAGGCAGGAATGCCCAGCCCCTCCCCCAGGGTGGGGAGCTCCACAATGGGTGATTGTGAGTCCTGGGTGTGAGGACAGGAACATCCTCCTATCTCACAGGCCTCACAGGTGTGCTCTGGGCAGCTGCTGCAAATGGCCTGTCGTTAACAGTTTCTGGGGAATGGCATAGATGGTATAGAATACACAGTTTGGGTTACACCCACACAGTGATGAACCGCTCCCAGCTGCTTTAACTAAATGGGACAAGGCATTAATTAAAATCTCATGTCTTATGCAGCTTTCTACATTTTTACCTGCATCTCTCATCAAGGAATAGAAATAAAATTTTATGCATTTTTAAAACTTATTCTTCCATAAATCTAAAATCTCTTCCAAAAGGCTATTTTATAAATGGGAAAACAGCATCTGAGAACCTAAATCACCTTCCTAAGATCATGAAAAAACTTCTGTTACAGGAGAAGAAAAGAAACACATTTCTAGTTATCACAGTTTATCAAACATCATGTTACACAGTAGGACAAGGCTGGCTAATGAGTTCTTGAAGTCTTTTCTTTAGAAAAGGTATCTGAAGTTTACAGTACCATTCCCCACACCCCAGATGTTTAGGGGTTTTTTTCTTTTTTTCCTGCAGTCAAATTGTTCTTGGAGTCATCACATTTCCCTTCTACCCTACCAATGTGAGGTATTTCAAATTAAAAGTGTCTCACAAAAATCTTCACAGCATGACAAATTTATAATCAGCTAAGTGATTTTCAGACCCTGAGACACTCAGAAGTACTCAGTACATCACCTTAGAAATTTTAATGATCATCATTAGGGCAGACAATTATTCTAGTACATGCTCTGCAGTCTGGGAACTGTTGAATGAGGAGTTTATGATCCTTATTAGACTTCAGCACATTTTTCTTCTTGAGATTTCCATAACCTTAGAAAGGGCCTGAAAACTAGCTCAACAGGCCTATGGTTAACCATGTAAACAATGAAACTTGCTTTTGGGCTCAGTTCTTCTCAAATATTCTTATTTTCTACACAGATTTTATATCTGATTAGTGTACATTTCTTAAGGGGAGCTGCTTTCTTCAAATAATCTGAGAGACTCGATGGCACTATGTGTGTGACCATAAAGGTTTATCAATAAATTTGTTTTTATATTATAAATATTTTACAAGTAGATACTGTGTTGTTATCAGAAAATATTTTATCTTACTCAGTGTTCATTACTGCTGTAATGATGTGCTTTTACGCACACGCTTTAGCTTTGATAGCTGCTTTTATATTTAGTCCACTAAGTTCCTGTATCACTTAGTCTGTTTAAGCCTGAACAAGACATCTCCTTTTCTTCAAGATTTCAATTTCATCAACTTTAAGAAGTTCTTTTCAGAATGATTAGGAAAAGCAGTTAATTATGTTTCATATAATCATTATCAAATAGCCAGAAAGATACAAAATGTTTTGGTGCATAATGATTAACAAATGTTTTCTAAGGAGAATTTTCATCATTAAGGGAGCCATTCAACAACTATAAACTATTGTGGTTTTCTTTAATGTGATTGACAAAGTTTCCTACCTCTCCTGCTCTTCTGGAACTAGGTTTTTCAGTAATTTTGCATCACAAAATTATCACTAATGAAAGACTTAAACACACTAATTCACTATTGAATCCTTACCCATGTTCATCAAATGGATTTAGACAATGTACATAAACGTCTGCTATACCAGAATTGAGTGCTGCTTCATACACATTGTTATCATCCTAGACGGGTGGTTGATATTCCAGGCCTGTCAGTGTTTACGAGGAGTTTGGACGAGGAGTTTGGACACTGCCCTTAACAAGACACTAACTTTTGGCCAAACCTGAATTGTTCAGGCAATTGGAGAAGATGATCATTGTATGTCCCTTTCAACTGGAACTATTCTGTTCTATTCTATTCTGTCTTAATTTAGCACTGACTGAAAGTTTTCCTGAGTACCACTGTGGTATCTCTGAAATACAACTAACAGGGAGAAGCAAGCTATAACAGTTTGGCTCTTATTAAATGAAGCATCAGATGGCTATTTTATTTTCAGAAAAAATAATTTTGTGCAAAAACTATTGATCAGGATTTTTTTTTAAACCAAAGTAAACTGAAAACAGCATTGAATAGAACAGAACACAGGTGTATACAGAGGCACTATGGTATTATATCCTTGCAAAAGTATTTATAGACTGATCTTGAAAGCCTTTTCTATTGTCTAAAACCAGGGCAGAATTTAGGCCTATCTCCACAGATACAGAAAGCTCTCAATCGAAGAGTCTTCAGCTCTTAAGATGTCTTTTTATGGGACACTGACAAGGTGCAACTCCTCAACTGAAAGAGGATTTAAATTCACTGCTGAAATCCATATTACACACAAAATTGTCTGTCTTCCTCTCACGGATACCAGAAGCACCTAGCCTTGTATGTAGGTTCTATCCTGTATCAGGACTGATGTTTTAATGACAGATTTATACTGTCACTACTAACATCTGGCAACTGGCTAAATTGCTTGATCCTCTTTGACTGACAATTTTGAGATACTTACAAAATATAGGTCTTAATTACCTAACTCTAAACCAAGAGCTTGTAAAAAAATGAGACTCGCTGTCCTGCAAGTCATTTGACCTCCTGCTCTTGAGCTCTGATCCGCAGAGCTCAAGGATAAGATTTTGAACACTGAGCAATATAAATTCTTTTATATACCTAGATTAGATTAATTCAGTTTTCTGTTAAAGCAACATAAGAAGCCCAAGAAAAGGGACAAGTAGAGGTAATTTTTTTTTTTAACTGGTCCTAGTGCATGGCCGTCCTATGGCTTCTTTCTGACAGGACCCAAAACTTATGCTTATTGCTACACAAACACTTGGGATACACAAAGAGCCAGTTAAGGTCTGCCAGTGCCCTGGTAGACCCCTGCCAGAGCTATGCTTTCTCAAGAAGCAACACATGCACCATCAATGGCACAGTGACTAAACCAATGAGGCCTGCTAAAGCCAAGTGACCTGGGTTATCTGTGTATCCCTGTTGCTCACACAATGGTTGAGTGTTGCCCTCCTTGTCCTTTCATTTTAAAATTGTTCTGACTCTCATTATCACATTTACGAAAAGGAGTTTAGTCTACTGAGGATTCCTCACCTATGTAAGAACAGGTACGAAGGCTGGCAGTCAATTATGGTAATCACAAACTTGGTATTTAGCTGTTTCTTACATGGAAAGTGAAAAATTAAGCAAAAAAAAAAGTACAAATATAAGACATAACTTGCCATTTATATTTTGGTAGGATCTTCTGAAGCCCATTTCCACCTGAAGTATGAGTTCTCTGGAGCAGAACTGGAGAGGGGAGGGGGATCACTGATTAATCTCCACTGATTAATCACTGATTAAACACTGATTAATCTCTATTTTTAATAGAAAACAGTGGAGGTACATTATGTGTACAATGGTGGTCAAAGTCAGACCTCATTAAAATAATGACCAATATACCAATATGCAGCCTCACCTTGAATTTGTGTGCAGTTTTGGACACCACAATATAAGAAAGATTTTAAGCTATTAGAGAGTGTCCAAAGGAGGGCAGCGAAGATGGTGAAGGGCCTTGAGGGGAAGCCGTATGGGAAGCAGCTGAGGTCACTTGGCCTGTTCAGCCTGGAGAAGAGGAGACTGAGGGAAGACTACAACTTCCTTGTGAGGAGGAGAAGAGGGGCAAACACTTATCTCTTCTATGTCGTGGCCAGTGACAGGAACCGAGGGAATGGCCTGAAGTTGCATCAGGGGAAGTTCAGGCTGGATATTAGAAAAAGGGTCTTCAGAGGATGGTTGGGCACTGGAACAGGTTCCCCAGAAAAGTGGTCACAGCACCAAGCCTGCCAGAGTTCAAGAAACGTTTGGACAATGCTCTCAGGCACATGGTGTGAGTTTTGAGGATGGTCCTGTGCAGGGCCAGGAGTTGGTCTCCATGATCCTTGTGAGTCCCTTCCAACTCAGCATATTCTGAGATTCTGTGATTCTGTAATATTAAAGTGAAAAACATTTAGATTATATTGAAGAGGAAAAATACTCAGTATAAAACAGTGTTGTAGACAATAAATTGCAAGAAATGATTATACTTTCAAGGATTTACACCTGCAAAACAGAAAATACGGGTTTTGAAAGGTACAATAATTTTTCTCATTTCATAAATTATACAAAAAATCATAAAGACAAGAAAATGTCAATCTGTTTAGAGACAAATTTTAATTTCAGAACTAGATTTCACTGGACCATAGAAATAACAGAAAGTGGTACTGGAAGGGATTTGACAATTCACCTGATAAAATTTTAAGAATTTTTCAGAAGGCTTCAGCTCACAGACAAACCCTATAATAAATGGCAGATACTCATTAGTATTCAGTTATATTAATCTCCAAATTTTCAACAGCTCACTAACCAATGCAGTGAGCTCTCTGAGAATCTGAGCACTTATCTGTAACCCAAAGGGAAACAGAGCATGCTAAAAACCCTGGCCTTTGCTGGGTGCATTGAATGCTTCTGCAATCTTGTCATTAGTGCTTTTATTAGGATCAGGGCTTTGAACTCGGCTTTGAAGTGATTGGGAAGCCAATACAGCCTCAAAGTAAATGTTCACATCAGTCTTTGTTGCTAATGAGGTATGTCCTGTATTCTAAAACACCTCGAGATTTTTTGGTAGCTATTGCCTCCAAACACAGGTAGATTAACTTAAAGAAGTGCAGGCTGAAACTGAGGAGTGCAAAAACAACAATAAAAAGCAACAACAACGAAACACACATACACAAAAAAACCCAAACCCTCCACTATTAAAACTGAGCAAGCAAGAGAACAATATCCACACACTTGCTGACAACAGCTGTCTCAAATACAGCGTTAATACTGCTCAGTTGATCAGTTCTCACAAAACATAATTTAATACATTGAATTGAAAAATCTGTTAGATTTGGAAAATTTTGTACGAACAGTTTTTGTTATACCCAGAAAAAGATTCCTCTAAATCATACTCCTTTTCCTTCTTACACTAGGGAGGGAATATATGAAGCAATGTTAACTCTTAGAGTGGTCTATACCCAGTAGAGGGAAGAAATAGTCTGTTTTATTCTAAACTGAAGTTGCCCCTGTAGTACCCTAGAAAACAAGCAGTGGTAATGTATAATTTGTAATCTTGAAAAACAAAGTTGCTTCGGGCTTTTTAAAGTGGCTCGGGGTAGGGAAATATTTAGAAAAGGAAAACAGTATTTTCCCAACATTTGACAAGACCTTTTATTCAATAAACTATTATTAAATTAGAGCAAACAACATGTTTTAATATTTTATGTAAGAGCTGTACTAGACAAAGCATAATTTCTGAAAGATAGAGAGTAAATTTATCATCCTGACACAAACAATCCTGGGTTTAACTGTCACCACTGACAAAGTGTTTTGTGGTCTCTATGACACAATGGAGGTATTTCTGATATTAGCAAACCACAACAGCATTGTGAGAAAGTTGACAATATACATCTTATTTTTGTGTTCCAAGTATTTTCTTCTTCCAGAAGATGTGCAAAATATAGAAAATTGCTAGTTTTTTAATACAGGATATTAATTAAAACTATTTTATTTTATTTAACATCTTAGAGATCATTTTGCTTCCATTTGTAAATTTTACTTTTTTGACAACACTATTGAGCCCAACAGCAATTAATCATATAAAAATACTTCAGAGATGTGGGAGGTTTTTTCATATTAATCATGTAAAGTATAATTTATACTTCATGATATTTCATCCTGGTTGAAAAGTGGACAACCAGCACAACTCTTTTCTTTTTTTCCCCCGAAGAAGAGCAAAAGAAATTTTCATTCTGAGCTTTCAGTAAAGACTCAAAAAAAGCATTATAAGTACATAGGAAGAGAAACACACAGAAAACAAAGGAGTAGTTCAGAGTATGAGCTCTTTCAGTGTCAAGATTGTATATTCTGTCTTAGGTCTTCTATGTAAAGGTATAACTATACCTTTTGTTTTGGTATAATTGTATATCAATACAGGTAATATCCAAATAAATGGAACAGATTGATATACAATTATTTTTAAGGTTAATATGTTGAGTAGACATGGCTTTCTTCAAAAGTTATGAAAGCAATTAAATGGCAGAAAGCAGAAGACTAATTCTGTGCATGACAACATTCCTACCACAGTGTCAGAATCCTCAGGGAATCATAAAGGAGGAGAGAAAGAGAAACAAATTAATTCAAGTCTCTGCAAAAGGCCTGTTTCTCCAGAATGTAAACTTTCTCTGATAGGTGACTATCTGAACTGGTTGCTTGAAAAATTCAGAGGTGGAATTTCTTTCTGCAGACTCCACAGAACAACGTGTGCATCATCTTGTCAGTTTAAAGTTTTTCCATAATATGCAACCTAAATCACTCTTGCTGCAATCCAAGTTTATTACATCTTGTTCTAAGAACTATAGTAGTGGTAATTAATGGTTTCCTTCACCTATGAAGCTCCGTTTTATATATTTTCAGACATATCATGTGTCCTTCCACACTTCTTTTCTAAAGGGTAAACAAAACCTCTTCGCTTACTCTTTTTTTTTAATTCAGTTCCATTGCACCATTTCTGAATCTGGTTTATATGGCACCCAAACCAAGTATATGTCAGACTCACTAAGGGAGAAGATCAATCTTTGTCCGAAGAGTACAAACTGCCCTGGTGAGAGCTTTTTAAGCCACCTTTGCTGTAGAAGTGTGTAATACTAACAGCAATCCCCCGATAGGTGATTTACAGACACGTACATGACTGGTCTAACCTGAGCAACCTGGTCATAACTACCTCAAGGATACTAGTTCCAGTGGAAAAGGCAAATATAACCATTAGATAATGTTTGAAGTATTCTATAATAAAATACATTTAGACAAAAGAGAAAATTACATTCATTGAGAAAAAAAATAAAATTACATCAAACTATGTTGGATTTATATTTGAAAGCTGAACATACAAAGAAAATCCAGATAATATCTATCGTTAACACAACCTGCTAATGTTACAGTAAAATACAGTTCTAAAATGGAAAAATTCACTTGTAAATAGCATGCAGACTATCCAGAATGTCCAATCTAAAGCGGGTGTATTCCTGAGGCTGGTACATGATAGTGATATTTCCCATTTATTGGAAAATCAGTGGGTGTAGTGGGTTTCTGTGGCTGGGTTTTGGTAGCAGGGTGGGCTACAGGGGTGGCTTCTGTTAGAAGCTGCTAGAAGCTTCCCCTGTGTAGTGAAGCCAATGCCAACTGGCTCCAGGATGGACTTCCTGCTGCTGGCCAAGGCCAAGCCAATCAGGAGTAATAGTAACACCTCTGTGATAACTTATTTAAGAACAGAAGGTTGTTGTGGAGAAAGAATTCCAGCCAGGGAAGTGCGGAGTGAGAACATGGGAACAACAATGCAGACACCAAGGTCAGCGCAGAAGGAGGGGCAGGAGGTGTTCCAGGCCCCTGCAGCCCCAGCCCGTGGTGCAGACCATGGTGGTGCAGCTGTGCCCCTGCAGCCCATGGAGGACCAT
>VZRE01010089.1:50829-76340 GCA_013396775.1 Cephalopterus ornatus
TCAGTACAGCTCATTCATGAAGGACTACACCCCATGGAGGAGTGACCCACGGGACAGCATTTTGGGAAGAACTGTCGCCTGAGGGTTGGACTCACACCAGAGAGGTCCATCAAGGACTGTGTCCTGTAGGAGGGACCCCACAGGAGCAGGGGAAGGACTCCTCTCCCTGAGCAGGGGCAGAAACAACAACTGACCGTAAACCCCTCTTCCCCGTCCCCCTGCACTGCTGGGGAGAGGAGGGAAAATGTGGAAGGAGGGTGGGGGGAAGGTGTTTTTTAAGACTGTTTTATTTCTCACTCTTTGGCTCTTATCCTGTTAGTAATAAATTTAAGTACTATTCCCATTTGAGTCTGTTTTGCCCATGAAGATAATCAGTAACTGACCTCTCCCAGCTGTTATCTCAGCTCATGAATCCTTAGCTGTTTTTTCTTTTTCCTCTCTTCTCAGTCGAGTTGCAGAGGGAGAGTGAGAGAGTGGCTTTAATGGGTACCTGGCATCCAGCCAGGCTCAACCCGCTACAGTGGGGCATGACATGATATATTATCAGAATATAAACCCATCAGAACAAATATTTTGCTTCAGTGGATATTGTGTACAGAAGAGAAAAACATTGATATTGCCCAGCACTAGAAAATTAATCTTTACAATGGAGTTTGGCACCTAAATGAGAAATGTTAATTTAAATGTGCTGCCATTAAATTAAACTTTATTTTTCTTTCACAAGAAAATACTGCTTCTCGTCTCTAATATCTTAAGTAAAGTTCGTATCACAGCTAAATCATAGCTCATGGTTAGGAATCACTGGGTAAAACACTTCTGCCCTAAGGTTGATCTCTTTGCTTTCATGTCTGTTCTTTATCTGGTCATAAGAGAGCCACAGTTATTCTGTAGGGTATAAAACAGTGCAGAAATTATATATTATAAAGCATTTATGCACTTAGATTCATATTTAGCAAAGTTTCTTTGCTACTGAATTTGCTGGGACAGGGCACATTTCCATTATACATGTATGTTCACCCACAGTCATCTAAACTGGAAGACTTACTGAGTCCGTTCAGGAGAGAATACCACTCCCAGGGAATTCACACAAAGGAAATCCTAAAATCCAAATGTAGGTTCAACACAAACTGCACTGAGACAGGCTGTCATAAAAGGGTGGTTCACTTGATCCAAGATAATTCAACATAACTGGCTTCAGACAGCTCGGATGGGTCTGGAGAAGTTCATCCTCCAAACCACTTGCTACTGCACCTGTCACAGAATTCACTGCCTCACTTTGCCAATGTAACCGTTTGTGAAGTTGTGTTGCAAACTGAACTGACTTTTGGTTAAAACTGCCTACAAAATATTTCTCAATGATCAGGAATAATCCAACACTTCCTATTTGATAAGACTCTTGAAATAACAATTCTTTAAAGCATGTTTAGAAAGTCAATGGATATACTTTCTCATTGTTCTGATATATAGTATGATATTTTACCTAAGCCTTTGAAGTGTCTGGATGAAGAAAATTTCCATTTATATGAAATAAATAAGAATTTAATCAATTCTCTATTACTGACTGCAGTTCTACTGAGATAAATTAAGAATCCTTTGTTGTACCTGTGAGTTTCTTATTAAAATGTGTTTTAATGATATATAAAACTAAATTGCTTCTTTTGAATATTTGCCTCCAACTCTATCCATCCATGGAAACCCCACTAAAGATTACTTCCGTTAATTATAAATTAAATAGTTGATCTACATCCTTTTTGTATATTGCAGAGGGCAAAACTGTATTTCAAAATTGACTGGTTCTGAAGTTGGCTTTCTTGGATACACAACTTCATCTGTCATTCTAGAGTTTAATCAGTTCACCTTTGTCCCATTTTCCCAGCTTGTTAAGGTCCTTTGAATAGTGGCCCTGTCCTCAAGGATATTGACTGCATCCCCCCAGTACAGCCTCACCTGCATTTTGACAGGCATGCATTCTCTCTTCTTTTCCAGGAAGATACTGATAAAGAGACTCAGCAGACCATCAGGAATCGATTTCTCTCAAGAAATAGTGACTTCTTCTTCTTCCACCACTGATAATTCCCCACCTTCTTGAAGAACGTAGACCCTCTTCCTGGGCACAAACGCATACAAACCATTACTGATGAAGACTCAGGTTAAAGTACATCCACTACTTCTGCCACTATTGTGATCGATCACGCTGACTAATGCACCTGCCTCATCCAGTAGGAACTCCCCATTTTCCTTATCTATTTTTTATACTGCTACTGTAGCTTGAGAAGCTTTTCTTTTTGCCCTTGATTGCCTTTGCTGGTTTTATCTCTAGTAGGTCTTTGATTTTCCAGCACTGTTCCTATATGACAATGTTTCTATATTCCTCATTCATAGGCCAGCCTCATTTGCATCTCATATATATATGTGTGTGTGTGTCTGTATAAATATATATATATGTACATATATATAAATATAAATATTCAGAGAGGTTTTATATGTATATAACCTCTCTGAATTTGATTTCACTTGAGACTTGCCTGCTTAGGCAAGTTTTTTCCTGATATCTTCTTCTTTTCCTTGGTATAAAATACAGTGTTCTTGTGCTTGGAGGAAGTTGTCCATATAAGACCTCCTAAGCTCCTTTTACCCTTTAGAACTGCCTCCCACAGGACCTATAACAATTCTCTTACCAAGCCTCTTAAAATTTGTTTTCCAGGAGTCCCAGATCCATACTTTGCTAATTGAATTTCTGATTCGCTTCAGAACCTTGAAATCCCCAATTTTTGTGTTGCTACCTTTAAAAGAAACATATATTCTGTGGAGAGACAGGATATTAAATAAAGAATAGCATAAAGAAGTTTTTAACTTATCCAATCGCGTTTCCCTAGTAGTAAATGTCAGGTTCATCTCCAAGATAAATATTTCAAAGCCAGACTCAATCTGAACACAAATTCATAGTCCATATGGATACTCAGATTCATCTGATAGCCAACCATGAAAATTAATCAAAGTCAGGTGATCATCTGAATTTTTAATGATCAACAGGCTCACATCCTCATCTGCAAAAGTTTAATACAGCTACTCTGTCCCAATTTAATGGGGAATCTGCATTTTAAAATCTTGGAGCAAGAATAAATGAGAAAAAAAATAAGGTTTGCTTATAGGTCAAAAAATGAAAAAGTCTAAAAACTGACTAAGAGGTTGGATCACTGAAAACTGCAGAGTAAAATGCTATATGTAGCTTAACTGTTTGTGCACTGTTTATGAAAAAGAAAGCTGAAGACCTGTATTTCAACCACATCACACACTTGATGAGAAGAAATGCTTTTCAGTTAGACGAGTGGGATTCAGCACTGGGCAAAGGTTTATTGGTACCTAAAGTGACAGTGACAATCAGTTAAAGTTGTCATTCAGTGTGGTCTATGGAGTCCTTTAGATCAATAGCCAACACCTACCTCTCTTAGGATGACCTGGAATCACTATCTTGGCCCCAACTGTAAATGACTGAAACCATATGTAAATGCCTAAACTGAATGTTTTAATTGCAAAGTGAACCCCATAGAAGTAGATATACTTTGTAGGAGTACTTACAGCTATGGAAAATGCACATTAGTTGTTTAAGGAAAATGAAGAAAAATGTCTTCTGTTGTAATGTTCCACATCAGTGCACTTTCACATCCCATGTGCCACTAGACTTTTACTAGCTCTCCTCAGAGAAAATAAACAAATAAATAAAAACCAAGCCCCAAAAGAAAGCCCCAAGTAAATTAGTGAGATACCTTTGTAAATTCCAGGTTAAACTGCCTCAGTTATTGTAACTGTTTTGATCTGACTTTCCCGCCGAATGCTCAAACTTTACAGTTTGCAGCCTCTCCTCCCTCCACCCCCCTGCATTAACACAAGGGAAAGGGAGAAGGGAAAAGCTACTGAAATGCCGAAATGACAAGACCAAAGGTGTACAAAAATATACACATGTATTTACACTTATATACAATTAGAATACTATGTACACAGAAGAAGGGACCCCGAACACCTCCCCCCGCCCCGAAGAGAAAAGGGAGAGGGAAAAAAACCAAAACAGATATACACAATCAAAACCCAGGAGTAACCAATAAAGAACTAACAAAAGAAAATCTTACTACTCTCCTTGAGATAGCAGAATTGTATCAAGCGACCGCCGGCACTCCCCGCTTCCCAAGGTCCACAAGGCCTCACGGGGCCTCACTCCTCCACATGAGCAGAGCTGATAGCAGAGAATCTGCTCCCGGATCCACCGGAAAAGAAAGAGAAAAAGAGGCTTCTCGCCCTTCTTATTTATACCCTGGTTTACGTAAAAAATTGCATGGAATACTGGGAAGATGACCACTTCCTCGGTTACAACCTGGTTACCAAGGAATGTCTAAAATCAAAACCACTACAGTTATCCACATGAAAGAAAGAAGACAACTGCCACAAAAAAGAGATACACGTTCAAGGCAACCAAGAGGAAAAGGAGCAAGTAGCACCTGTGTTTCACTAATACATGGAGAATCACTCAGAATGATGCACACATAACAGCTGAGGCTGGTCGGGGTTTCTGGAGATTGTCTAGTCCACTCCTTGCTGCTCAAAGCAGGGGCAACTATATTAGGCAGCATAGAGCCATAGCCAATCAAGTTTGGAAAGCCTTCATGGATAGGAACTCTATAATATCCCCTGGGCAAAGGCTCACATGTTTGACTACCCTCAGTTTCTTACATTTGAATGTCATTTCCTGGTTTCAGTTTGTGCTCATTGCCACTTGTCCTGTACCTGAAAACCATTGAGAGAAATATGATTCTATCATCTTTACTTCCTCGCATCAAATACTTGTACATATTGATAACATCCCCGCCTGAGTCTTCTCTTCTCCAGACTGGACTCAGACTGAGATCCAGAGAGATCCAAGATCTCTCACCCTCTTCTCACATGAAAGATGCTTCAGTCATTCAATCATCTGTGTGCACTACACTGGACTCAATTCAATAAGCCCATGACTTTCTTGCAGTGGGTAGACCAGAACTGGACACAGTACTTCATATGCACCCATCCCAGTGCTGAGTAGAGAGGAGATATCGCCTGCTACTCTTTCTAACACAGCCCAGGATGTTGTTGGATTTTTTGCTTTAAGGACAAATTATTGGTTCATATTTAACTTCTTGTTCCCTAGGACCCCAAGGTCTTCTTCTGCAAAGCTGCTTTGAAGCCATTTGGCTCGCAGCCTGTATTGGCGCATGGGGTTATTTCTTTACATTTCCTGTATTGAACTTGATGCAGTTCCCATTTCTCCAATCTGTCAAAATCCCTCTAAATGGCAGCACAGCCATTTGGTCTGTCACTCCTCCTGGTTTTGTATCATCTGAAAATTCGCTGAGGATGTACTCTGCCCCACCATCCAGGTCATTAATGAAGATGTTAAAAAGTGTTGAGCCAATATTGGTCCCATTAATGATTGGCCTCCAGCTGGATTTCACTCTGCTGATCACATCACTTTGAGCCCAGCAGTTCAGTCAGTTTTCATTCCATCTCACTGTTGAGATGTCTAGCTGATACTTCATCAGTTTGCCAAGCAGGATGTTCTGGGAGACAGGATCAAAAGCCTTACTGATTTTGAATTACTTTTTAAAAAACTAATTATTCTTATAGAAAAAAATAAAAAAAGAAATTCAGTAAAAAATTCATTAAGTACTGGATTTTTTTCTTCCACTTGCTTATCAATGTGTACTCTCCAGGTTCTGAAGGAAAAATTCTGACTGTAACTTGCACATCACAGTGCACAAGTATACAATATTTTTGCTTTCTACTCATCACAAACTACACAAAAATTTCACAGAATATGCTGAGTTGGAAAGGACTCATAGGGATCATCGAGTCCAGCTCTTACCCCTGCACAGGACCATCCCCAAGAGTCACACCATGAGAGTATTGTCCAAATGCTTCTTGAACTCTGGCAGGCTTGGTGCTGTGACCACTTTTCTGGGGAACCTGTTCCAGTGCCCAATCACCCTCTGGGTGAAGAACCTCTTTCTAATATCCAGTCTAAACCTCCCCTCATACAACCTCAGGTCATTCCCTTGGGTTCTGTTACTTGTTACGACAGGGAGCTGTTTCTGCCCCACCTCTTCCCTTCACAAGGAAGTTGTAACTGCAATGAGGCCTCCCCTCAGTCTCCTCTTCTCCAGGCTGAAAAGAACAAGTGACCTCAGGCACTCCTCATACAGCTTCCCCTCGAGGCCCTTCACCATGTTCCTTGCCCTCCTTTGGATACGCTCTAAGAGCCTAGTATCTCTCTTGTATTGTGGTGACCAAACCTGCACACAATATTCAAGGTGAGGCCGCACCAGTGCAGAGCAGAGTGGGACAATCCCCTCTCTCGACCGACTGGCGATGCTTTGCCTGATGTCCCCCAGGACATGATTGGCCCTCCTGGCTGCCAGGGCACTGCTGACTCATATCAACTTGCTGTCGACCAGGACCCCCGGGTCCCTTTCCATGACACTGCTTTCCAGCATCTCATTCCCCAGTCTGTACGTACATTCAGGGTTACCCCATTCCAGGTACCAGAATCCAGCACTTCCCCTTGTTGAACTTCATGTGGTTGGTGATTGCCCAGCCCTCTAATTTGCAAAGGTCTCTCTGTGGGACCTCCCTGCCTTTGAGGGAGTCAACAGCTCCTTCCAGTTTTGTGTCATCTGCAAACTTGCTTAGTATCCCTGCCAGTCCTGTGTCCAAGTCATTTATGAAGAAGTTGAAGAGCACGGAGCCTAAGACGGAGCCCTGTAGAAATCCACTAGTGACAGGTCACCAGTCTGATGTTACCCCCTTCACTATTACCTTCTGTGCTTCATCCATGATCCAGTTGCTCAGCCACTGCGTGATGTGTTTATCCAGCTGTGGGCCAGACAGTTTGTCCAGAAGGATAGTGAGAGACTGCATTGAAATTTCCAATGATTTATTAAAGATCATTAATAGACAATTTAGTGATCTTTATTCAACCATAGTCATAGATTTGTCTCAGAAAATAGAGTATATTTTTCTGTTATTCTGTGAAATGCTAAAATTTCTACCAAGTAAGAGAATCCGTGTATATTAAGAGAAAAGGCATTTGTGACAGTACAAAAAATTTAACATGTAATACCACTATGAAGTAACTGTGTTACATAGGACTTTTCAGATTAACACACAAAAGTGCCATATCTGAATACTATTGATGTAAGACACACAGTAAAAAGAGAAATCCTCAAACAGAAAAGCAAAGCAAAATAAAAAGAGAATATTGCAAAAAGTCTGGAGACTATGATTTTAAAGAATGTTTTCAAGCAATTATTAAAGGAAGGCATCTTGAAAAGGTCCACAAACAGATTTTCACCCAGAGTAAAACAGTTTATGCAGCAACAGTGAAGTAACTATAGTCAGCATATGAGACTCCAGGTTTTTTGTCTAAATTGTGTCCCCGATATCTTATCTGCCTATTACTAATGCAAAGAACAGCTTTTTATATGTATTCAAAAGTAAATACAGAGAGGGTCAGGATCAATAAGCCTAACCAACAAAAGAGGCAGAGTTTTAAACCTGACTGTATGCAGATAAATGAGGACAACTGCCATTAAACAATATTTATAAGTACATTCATTCATATCAAGGAAGGTAACACCCTTTTCCAAGCTTATGTCCACTTCACTCATGGCTTGTAAGGTTTCTTACTATCGCAGTAATTTACTATGAAATTACATATGACTTTGATAAATAATGTGTAAAACCCCATTCAGAAATCACTGCATTTATGGATCCTCTTAATCCTTTGCACATACCTATTTTGTCTTGGACCTAACTGCCTTTCCTCAGCATTACTATTTTGGTCACTTGGTATTTGCCTCCTTACCATACAGCTGCAGTAACACTGGCATTAAATTTTGAAAATTTAATTTAAATGATATTATACATAGCATTCTGTACAAACCCAGCTTGGCAAGTTGAACAAATGGTCCCTGGTTTTGTTCTCCCTCTACATCAGCACCGCCAGGGTTATCCAGCACTACTCAGCATAGCTGTAGCCTTTCAGCAGAGGAGCACTTACCTGATAGTTACCTTTGTTTTATAAGTGGTCTGCCTTAGGCCTAGAAAAAGGTCTCAGATAAGGCCAAGAACAAGCTTGATTTTCTCATATTTGCAGAAAAAATAGTCACATTTTAAAGCCATGATCAATTAGATTATGGTATAATTGCCTCTAATTACCTGTCTTGTAAGCTGTGAGTTATTTACCAGCAGTTACAATGTCATTCGAAAGAAATCGCTTCCGGCTTTTGAAATAATGAAAGCAAGTATCAACAACAGTAAAAGCATTTCCAAACTTGTACTTACACATGAAAGCCTTGTTGATCAGTTTAGGAAAGACCAGAGATATTAGCTTTTGAATAAAGAAATGTGGCCCTGAAGGTCAAATGAGATGTTAAGTCCTGATCAAAGTTACCAGATATATAACACATCTGACTCTAATTGACTGCGAGAAGCAAAGCAAATTTCACCCCTTCCTTATACAGGTGGTCATTAAACCCCTTTTCTTTTTTGTTGTTTTGGGGTTTTTTTCCCCCACCAACAAGTGAATCTTCTTGGTTGCAAATCAGACAACATTCCATTTCAGAATTCCTCCAAGCTGGGGCCCGTGTGTGACTGAGGATACCAACAAGGGAAGGCCAGCAATTGCTGTGCATTTTCTCAACAGCTGAAGGGACTTACAGGCTCCTGTAGGGCAGTCAAGCATAACAAACCGATCATCTCCCTGGCATATTCCACTGCAAGATGAACTCGTTTCAGGAAACTGTATTGGAAAACAAAAATCTATTCTTCATAATAATTGAGAAAGCATATTTAATTAACCAAACTTTTATTTACTGCTGTTTCCTGAAGACAAGTTAATTGTACTGGTTAACAGCCTATTTCAGTAAAAGGCACTACGAAAAAAAAATAACTGCAAAAGCTTGGACAGAACCCAGGGTCTTTCACACTGCCTATCCCTACCCTTGCTCACTTAAGCAAGACTTTGTCTCAGTTTTCCTTGTTTAGTCATTTCCTTTCTCTAGTGGCCCAGTGTCAACCAACAGTGAAAATGGAGAAAGCTTTTCCCTAGCATCTCTTCCAGTTTAGTGGTTTATGAGTTCACTCGGAATCTGGAAGCTGTGGTCCAGACTTCCTTAGCCTGAATGCAGTGAATGTGTGCTTCTCTTTTCCTCAGTTAAGTGTTCAAGTCACGAGGTACTAAACCCCTAATCCCTACTCTGTCTCTTCCTTTCCAAATGAAGAGTGAACACCTCATATACAAGAGAGACAACTCAGGCACTTGAATCTAAGAGAGGCATTTGAGTCAGGAATCCAACCTTCAAGAAAGACTTTTATCACCGTGTGTAGGTCAGGGCTTAGTTTAGAAAAGATGCTTTTGTGTTCCTTGTTGGCTGATGTGAGCAAACCCATTTCATATGCTCATGGTCATACATCTGACTTGAGAAGTTAAAGTAACAATTGCTGTTACTCTAAATTGATTTGATTTGCATATTTCATGCATTCCATTGTTGATATATTTTACAAAATGTAAAAACAGAAGGTCTGAATAAGTATATAGTTCATCTGTATAACACTGTGATCTATTAAAGTGCAATCAAATCTCAGTCCAAAACAGCTTTTTTCACTGAGTTGCATCATGATCTTGTGCATATCAATTGACACCTGAAACAAAATGTCTATACTTATTAAGTGGATGCTGGTGTATTTTCATGCTAAGCTAAGGGCACAGTGAGTCATTTTCACTGGAACAACTTTTCAGTATATGACATTTCAAAAAATTTAGTCAAGAGAAGGTGGTTTGCAAAAAAAATAAAATGGCAAGTTTGATGAAAGAGAAGAGAAGAATAGACTGATTATTAAAGGAAGAAGAGATTTAAATCCTTTGTCTGCCTGATCCGACATGTTCTAGCAAGCATAAAGTCTGTTTTGGGTTACACAGAACAGTGTAATTGAACTAGGATTTCCCCCATGCCAAGCCGGTTCCCTAATCACATCCACATATTTTGATACAAAAACATTGATTTTGATAATACCATTTCTGCTGCAGTGCCCCAAAATTTTTTGGTCTTATTCCAAGTTGGAATGAAAACAAATGTTATATTTTCTATGAAATAGAATTGCTCTGACTGTGACACACAGCACAATATGTGTTCACAAAGTATATTATACCAAAGCATTAGTTAAGGGCACCTGTGCACTATGGTGTGTGGATGTTCTACATAGCTGTAAATGACAATTTAGACAACAAAAAAAGTGTAGATACTAGCTTGAGGTGATCTCTGTGACCAAAAAAAAAGAAAAACTGCTTTGATACCTCCACAAGTTTGTTAAAATCTACTTTTCATTCTACTTAGCAGACCTACCAATTCTCATTGGTATTCTCTAGCAAATGTAGTGATAACTGGGATTCAGAGAATTTTGTCCATTACTTAGATCACACTAATTAGTGCATTAAACAAACATAAGCCAGGTATATCTGTACCTGGATACACCTAGATAGGAAATTTTTCCAGAAAAATAAAATATTATTACTGTTAAGTCCGGTAGTGGATGATGGTACTGAAAAAGAGCAAAAAAGTAGGAAGTATGAAGATGTAGTTGTTGTCCCATTGTCATCATGACATGTGTCTCCCTGTGCAAGGTTTCAGTCCAGGAAATGAGGTAAATTTTCCAAAGTTCTTGGAGAAGTAGTTCAGGTGTTCACACAGCTAAACCGAAATACATTTCAGGGTGTCCTGGTTTTAGGTCCTAGTGATGTTTTTTCTAGCTCCTGCAGCCTCAAAATAGGCTGCTCTGTTCAATGTCATTTTTTCCATCTAGCAGCTTTTTTCAAAATTTTCAACTTGGATGCATTTTATTTCAGATTTTCTGCAGAAAATCTTGGTCTTGAATAATACCCACACAGGACTGTGTGTAATCTCAGGCCAGAGTGCACTGAGAACTGGATCTTAGCAGGGGAAAATAGAGCATTTCTAGATATGTCTGTGATGATCTATAATTATTTGGTATAATGACAGCTCTTCTCAAAGCTTTCAGTAAAGCAGGTCTCATTCAACCATCTCCACTAGGCTCTACTCCAAGACATGGTGACAGTCTCTTGCAAAAGATTTTGCTTTTAGGGAAATAAAATGAGTTGAACTACTTATTCTAAGGAAATATCTAATGGTACACTAAGGAAAATTATGCCATACATTCAAGATTCATTACTATTTAAAGAATAAGGGAACTACCTAGCTATTTGCAAGTGTAAGTTATATAACTTGACATCTTGTTATAAGGAAGTACTTTCTTGTACTTTTCAAGCTTTATGTAAAACCTTAGTGCAAATCATCTTTAAATTTGTCTTTAAACAAATAAAATCTCCTTTTGTGTTACAACTGTTTTTGCTGTTCCTTAAATCGCATTGTATTTTCCTTAAAAAGGAAAACTAAAAATATTAAGAAGTAACATTCTTGTACTTTAAAGCATATATCCCACAGTCAACAGTTCACTGGATAAAACCTTAATTTTAGTAAAAATAAGGCAGTTAAACAAATATGTATTTTGTCTATATATTTTGCTATTTTTAATGTAGCCTAGCACAGAAACCAGACCTTCTTGGAAGCAAAGGGTTGAGAAGGGAATGTGAGGAAAATGAGAGGGGGATAGGGAGAGGAAGCTTTTATAATTTTTTCATAGGTACTCTGCATTACTCATAGGGCCACTTGAAATAATTTATCCAAAACCTGTTTCAAAGAGCATATTTGAATTTATCAAAAAAATTTTTTAAAACTTTCCACTTTCTTTCTGAAATAAAAAGGATTTGAGAATATAATAAATTACTATCCAACAAATTATCTGCTTTTTCTATAGAGTATTCAGTAATTCCACAAACACCACCCTGAATTTCCAAATTTATATGAGGAACAGATCAGAATCATTGAAAACTTGACTGAAATACATTTTTTTCTGTTTTTTTCCACTGAGTTAAGTATGACTAACACACAAACATCTACATTTATTTTCCCTTCCCTTCAGTAAGAACTAATATCCTGTAGGTTTTGAACAGATGTTCAGTAACTGAAGTGGCACATCTACATCTGCCACTGAAAATTATCACCTGTAATTCTGGAAGAAAGCTTCCAAAATAAAGACTATTCTCTCTTCTTTTTTTTTTTTTTTTTAAATTTATTTTAACTAAAAACATAGCAGGAAAAGATTTCACTTTGGGAAGAAGTATTCTTACTTCTTTTTACAGGTGGGAACACTAGAACACACAGTTTTTCACAGAGTCACAAGTAGGCCAGTATTAGAATTGGTGAGAGAAAGTGGTTCTTCTGAACATGAATGGTCAGGTGCTGTACCCATGAAGTCACACTGAATTTGAACAAGACAAGAGAGTCTGCTGGTTGTAAACTGTGACTATCGGACCGAATATGGAGGGTTTGTGTTCAATACCCCTGGAACAGAAAGTTCAGAAGTAACCTAGAAGCTGTGGGAGGACTTGTCTTTTTTGTCTGACTTGAACTAAGTGTATTTGTTTCAATACAAATGAATCTCAAATTAACTTTGTACTACAGTAGGTAGGAAACATGACTTCTACAGGCAAATTTCATAAGACATAACATTCTTGCTAGCCTGGTTTCCACTGTTTCCTGATTGTGAAATACTTTAGCATTGCTGAAGTAATTGCCCAGAAGGTGACATACATACACTTCAGAAACTAGAAAGGCAATGGATGAAGTTTCAACTGTTTCCTTAATTTCACAAAACTCCTGCCTAAAGAGTACCCTAAAGTCTTTTACGGAAAAATGCTTTGAAAAGTAACAGTAAATATTATTGCTGTGTTATCTTGACATTGGTAAAACTTCCTTCAGCTAGACATTAATATCAAAACCCGTCTCAAGCCATAACGCTGGAGAAGGTTCCATTGACCACAACAGATTTGGAATCAAATCTGTACTCTGAGTTTCAGAATCCAAAATAGATTGATCATTTTAGTGAAATACGTAACAATAAAAGGCATGCACTCCAGCATTTATCAAGCTGACCTGGACATAGCTATATGCACATATTCCTGTAGCATACAGTGGTCAATGCCATTTAATACTATAGCACTTGCATCAAACATGCATACAGATTTTTTTCTGAGGGAAGCTGCAAGTCATTTACTTAGGTCTTTACTAGGAATTCCTTGTGCAAGTAGACTTCTCAATTTCCAATTTGGTCCACTCTGTACATTCATAAATAGCATTAATTTTACTCAAATGCCAAATGTTATTAACTATTATTCTTTCATCAATAGTCTAACACTATTTATTACAAATAGGTAAAAGTTCATCTCTCCGAAGGCAAGTGAATGAGTTTTTTCTTTCAGTCAGGAGGGTCACTCACAAAAACCCTAGTTCACCAGTTTCAGTGAAAAGCTTACAAATGCAATAGAAAGGAAAAAAATGTGCTCTGATAGGAGTAAAATAAAAACTTATAAAAAGTCAAGTCAAAATTATCTTTTTGACTCACTAATTTAAAGTCACCAATGAGAGTTTTAAAAATTTGGGACTGACGAAGAAGAGCACTCCAAAATTCCCAGTGATTTTGGTTTTGTTTTTACAGCTTCAGTGGAAAACTGTGTTATAAATTGATGAGAGTTACATTATTATGAGTATGGCTTATATCTAGACTTGAAGCAGTAATCCTACTTTTAGAGCTGAGGGAGAGAAGTTGTCTTATCTGAATAATCACATTTTCTAAGTTTTATATTTTCCATATGTTCATGGACAGGAAAAACATGAAGTCACTTGCAAAAAGATTTCTCAATCCTTTGCCTTTTTGCTTTTTCTTGTATGAAATTTTGATCTTTTAATACTCTTCAGCTTATCATCTAATTTCACATTCTAATTACATCATTAAGTTTCTTATAGTGTAATGTATTCCCATGAAGATTTAGGGCTAACAGAAATTATTGATTATCTTTCCCCAACACCCATAGAATTCTCTTAGGAAGGTTCATAGGTGCATGTTTAGACCATACAGCTACAAAGTGTTTATTTCAAACTGAATTTGTATCCAGAGACATCTTTCTCGCCAAATATATGCCAAGTGAAAATCAAACAAAACCAAGGCTGTTCCTGCCAAAAAATGAGTTGCTGGTGACATAAAAATTACTCATCTTTTTGAATTCACAGTATAGCAGTACACACCTTTTAAAAAAATGTACTTTTTAGATTATATTTTCCAAATTTATAATTGAAAAAATTATTAATTTTAAAAATATAAAAACTTTTCATGTATTATATCACACGGGAAACACATTTCTGTATAAGAGCAAAACAGTAGAGAGAATATGTAATGGCTTCCCAGCTATCTCAATTTGGCTTTAGTTATTAATAGTGAAAAACATGAAAATGTTAAAACAGAAGAAAATTAACAAAATCAACATAGAAGCATGCATGTGTACGTACAAGTCAAGACAGGTTCAGGTATCCCTGTCAATCTCTCCTGACAGCATTCAAGTTCATACCTACTTTTCTAGATAAAAGATCAGCGAACAAGCTCAGATACTGAGGCCCTTACCACCCATGTGGCTCAGTACTTAACCCAGCCCTGACTCTGGTCTGGACTAGTACAGCAATAATATGGAACAAAATCTTGCAACAGTTACCAGTTTTCAGGGTAGGAGCTAATCAGCAGCAGAGGTTAGCACATGGTCCTCTTTTTTTTTTAACAGTATGGATGTAGCCAAGGTTTTCCACAGCAGGCCAGCTACAGTTCTAAGCAGGAGTACATACTCTGAGTGCATACAGGCTGAAGGGCCACTGATTGTAGGCCATTTTCCTGGTCATAAGGTATTTGAGTACTACAATAATAAGCATTAGAAGACGCAAAAAAAAGGCACTAAACTCTATCCCTATTATTCAAATGGTCTCTGACATGCATTCCACTCCAGAAATACACATTTATGAAACACAATACATCAAAGCCAGCATTTCGAAGAGTGTCTCAGTCAGTCACTGAGACATTAATGGGTTCTCTGTGCATTATAAATTACCACATAAGGGGGAATATTTTGTTATTTGATGCGAGCACAGAATGAAAAGCTGTTATGAGCAGCGATGAATGAGACTAAGTTCCTCAGCTACTGCAGACAGCAGTTCCTTACACAATGTAGGCCATTCAGAGCTGAGCTCACTCCTCTTACACTGCTTACCCTACATATTGTCCATCATCACCAGATACAGTTCACTCTCCATTTTTGTGTCAGACCATGATCCTACAAGTGCAAAAAAGTAATAGGATACCTTGAGCCATATTTGCAAGTGCACTTTTAGACCCAGAGCCTGGGCCACAGATGAAACAGAAAACCCTGGTATAGTTTTCTATAGAGTATCCTTAAGTCTTTTAAGTAGTCACATCAGCAAGTCCTTGTGCATCAAAGACTGCAGATCATCTATACCCTCCAGTGCTCACCTGCTTGTAACTTTGGGTGACAGAACACTTGTACCTAGGGACTTGTCAGATGAAAAGCATCCCTGTCATCTGACTGGTCTGCTAACTGTAAAATATAAAGCCTTTTACTCTTGTCATTTAAAAAGGAAATATTGTCAATCATTTTCATCAAACTAGTAATACATGTATAGAAGTCAAATACCTTAGTTTGATGTAAGGACGCCTTTTATGCATTACAATGCTCACTTTCTCATCAGCACAATTCAGTTGTGTCAAAATTCAGTGGCATGCTAAAAGGTTGAAAGATAAATATTTCTTTTTGTAAACCAAATGTAATATAAAAACAAAAATTTCACAAGCTACTGTACTGATTCTATTGCTCATTCTCTAGACAATAAGCATATAAGGAACAGTCTAATTAGGATCCAGACCACACTTATGTTTAATTCATAGTTCGATAAACAGCTTATGTTGTACAACTCACCTAAGAGATCCATCTCTCTTTCTAAAACTTTTTGGTTTGTTGAGATTTGTTGTTGTTTTTGTTGTTTTAAAGTCCTTAGGAGCACTGAAAACAACGAGGGCTATCAGCAGAATTAATAAGCAGAATCCATCAAAATACACAACATATGGACAGTAGAACAAGAATAAAGGCAAGTCTTTATACATAATATAAATTAATAAAACTCCTGAATGAAAATGCACTGAATGTAGAACTGGAAGAATATGAGACATAGGTTTTAGCTGAAGCTCTATGTTGCTTGTCTCTACCTGCAGAACAATGGGAAAGATAAGTCTTCGTGCTCTATAAGGCATTCACAGTCCTTTCCTGAAGGAAGCCTCAAGTTTTCTTCTCTGTAAAATAATAAACCTGTTTTGTATATACTTAGAGTGAAAAACTATTACTTTTTTCCACTGATGTTTTTGGATGCATTTTGCCAAAAAGTCACATACACAATATATGTAAAGTGAGGAGAGAGAGAAGAGAGGGTAAGAGAAAGGGAGAGTTCATGGCTACTTTCTATAATGAAAAAAAGGTTTCATGTGCACATATGATCAACAGATTTAGAAATATTTAAAATTCTAGCACTAAGCAAATTATTTCATCTGATAGCCTTATGATAGAAGAATATGAAGCTGTGAAAATGCTTTTTCTGCAAGCACATTCAATCTTAAACACCATAGGATTCCGACTGTTCCCAAACCATTTTAGATTAGAAGACATGCTAAAGCTCTTGAAAAAAGATATGGTGAAGAGATTTTAGACTTCTGTGGGTAGTAATTCAAACAAATCGATTTTTTATAATGAAGCAGAGCGGTGAAAATCTTAAGAATAAATAAAAATAAAGAAATATTTATGGTTTACTCAAATTCTGCCTGTACACAAAGGGATTTGCAAGCCCTTTGTATGCTATATCCTCAAATAGCAGTAAGATCTGCTCAGGTGAAGCTCTAAAACCAACCCAACAGGATTAGCAGTTTGCACGAAGATCCGCACTTGTTAATCCATCTGTGGGGTCAGGAGTTATTCTTGTTCTCACACGACTCACCCCAAGCATTTGTGCTGCTGGACAGGAGGATAATTGTAGTGTTTTATCAAAGATAGATCTGAGCTGCACTAGACTATTATAGTGATTCTACACAGTATGTCAAACTAATTTTATATGATGGCATGGGTCAGTAGACCAGCAGCATTATGCATAATCAAGATAGGAAAACTGTTTACAAGAGGGAATTGCTAAAACTTGATAAAATGCTCTATTCTCAGTCCAATTAATTTTGATTTTATAGTGCAGTGTTGATTCTACATGATATAAATCCCCAATCCCACTCGCTGCTTTCATCTTTTTATCTCTCCCCAGTGAAAAAATCACAACCTTAGCAGAACCATCACTCTTAAAGAAAAAAAGAAAGAAAAAGCACTGAATACTGTTACTTATCTCACTTCCTCTGCTGTAAACCAAAAGATACTGGCAATTCGCACCACAGGAGACAACGACTACAGATTAAAATGACTACCAATTTCAGTTGCTTTGCTCCTAAGAAGAGAGAGGCTCACCAAGGAGCAGGTTTGGTTGTCTGTATTCATACCAGTTGTCCTAGAACTACCTGAACCTACATTTTCAATGTGTCAGGAGAGTTCCCTGGTCATCATGTCATGAGGCATTTAGATCATTGTTAGAAGACAAGTTTTCCTTCATGATTCTGTTTTGTTCTGAGTAAAACACCAAGTAGCCAGTAGACCAGGACTAGACTCCAGGGTTCCCCATATAAAGTAAAAAGCCATTTTTATTTGTTTGATATCTAGCTCAGTGAAATGCAAAAAATCCACAGCAAGTGAAAAGGTTGAACTGAAAAAAGTGTATTCTAGTGCCAGGGATACTTTAAATAGTATCAGGTTGCAAAGGCATCCTCTGCTGACTCAGTCCTAACATTTGAATTTTCTTTCTTTTAGTGGGTGTATGCCTTAGACTGAAAGCAAATCTCTTTTTATTCTATTCCTTTGAGTTCTATTTTGCAAGGGAGATTTCTTAAATATTGTCAAACTAAGAAAAAGTATATCACTTCAGTTTTATCGTTAGAAGGTTTCCTGGGCAGGTAGAATTTCATTTTCTGTTCTTGAGAGTTTCATTATTCACAAAAAAATAGATCATCGGCACCTTAGGAAACCAAGGAATTTTCTTCATATGACTTCCATACCTCTTCTATCCTCATGGCCCTCATCCTCCACATAGTGGACTTGTGTCATAGGAAACCACTCCCTGACCATATAGAGGTAATTGCTAGGTAATCCACCAAGTATTTTACATATTTGCTTAGAAAATTTTCTCTTAGGTACAGCTTGAGTAGCAAGTTTGCTGGATTATAAAGTGGGACTACTGAAGTACTCCAGACAAACTTCATCTTTGTTCAACATCATAAATTCTAATAGCGAAGGTCTACATGTAAAAGTAACATTATATGGGAAATTTAATACATTGATGTGCTGCCTGTTGTAGTGAAAAAAAAAAAAGAAAGAAAAGGAGTAAAAAGATACATATTTCTTAAAATTCTGAAGCAAAATAATAATAAAAAAATTATACAACTTAATTTTGCAGTTGATAAAGCTGGGCAGTTTTGCTTTAAGTAGCCAAAAGCAGAACATTTGTTTAATGTACCAATAAGACCGATTTAGCAGTTGCTAATACAGACTTCCTGGAATCCTATTGCTTTTGGAAATTACTGTGAATGTTTACATGCTCTACTGTTTGAAAGTTAATAACTTTAATTCCTTCCCCTAGAAACTTTTCCAAGCGGGTAGAATATCATTTGAAACTTTCTAAATTGCTCAAGTTTGAGAAAAAACTAAATAATTCCACAGGAATTGCAGGGAATTTTCCAATTTATGACTAGAACACTTGTCTTGTCATACTGTTCTTATGTTTGATTAATTTATCAATTCCAGGAACTCATTTGTTTAGATACTGATTTTGTTGGTAAAATAGAAGACACGTCTTTAAAAAGTTTTTTTCCACAATGTGCATGTGCTATTTTTCCCCGCTGAAGATGTACAAAAAGATTACCACAGGTATGATATTTTTAAAATAGCTTTTTTAAGGAAGAATTGCTACATGCTACATACTCCAAAGATCTTCTGATATCACATATTTCAAAATATATCCCTGATGGGTACAGGGCTTTTGCAACATCTTGGAAATCCAAGATGTCTTTTTCTTCCTGGAGATCACTGTAGAGTGCATCCAGTGAGCAAAAAGCTATCCTTGTCAAGCTTAAGCTAAGATTATGTTTTTCTAAGAATTTCATACATCAAAAAGAATCACTAATAGCCGTCCTTCAGACTTCATTCTATTTTTAGCATTTCAAATTTTATACCTGTGAATAACTTAAATAAGAAGAGAAAAAAGAGAGTCAGTCGACATCTGTTCTTTGATCATTGTAGAGGAGTAAGAGTAGCTACTGTATGCAAGGGAGCAGCTGGGCCAGTCAGGAAGTCTGCCTCAAGAAGTCGGTTTGGACAATTGAACCTACAGTACAATCACATTAAATGAACCTAATTTCCTTTTAGATAGGAGTAGAATAGTTGCTATCAAGTATCTTACCTTTAAAAAACATTTGTCATGTGTTGCATGCAAACTGGGAAAAATGGTCTCAGTGGTAGGTCTCTGTAAAATTACTTGGATAACATATGCAGAAACTATCATCAGCTTGTGTCAGCACTCACTCGAAGCATTACAGATTCTTTGAGGTTAAATAGGGATTTACATGGAATAGTTTGATTAATCAGTACAACTGCGAATTTGGATATTTCCTTCCTTAAGGAAGACAGGGTCAAAATGCAAAGGAAAGTTCCTTCTCTTTGACAGATATAGTGGCAGTCATCTCTGAGCTAGGTTTTAGAATACAGTTTATGTTCTTTCTCGCCTTGTAACAAGAAATCTGCACGTGCATACACTGATTGTGCAACAGGTAAGCTATTAGTTAAAGAGATGTGAATCCCAGAGATTAAAAAAAAAAAAAAATGGCTAGGGTTCAACTCACTTAATTTGAAAAATGGACAATTTAAAGGTTTGGTCATCTAACTCATATCGGACATTTGGTTTAGGATTAGACAAATAAGGTCAACTCAGTCAAACACTTCACTCTTTACACTGATGATAGATGTAGCCTGGAGAGACTCACTCCCATGCAGAGTTGAACACAAAGTTCTAACATTAAGTATAATAAATTAATCCCATAATATAATGGAAAACATAGCAATAAGAAAGAGAACATACATTCAGTAGATCTTGACTTATTAAAATGTTAGGAAAATAAAGTGCCACAAAGCTCTACTGGAGAAGTCAACTGTCATACATCTCATGTAAATATGGTGCTACTTCAGCAGTCTTAGAGATTTGATCATGAGAAAATTATTTAGGTATTATTTCTGAGTTTAGGTTAATGAAATAAGATTTGATTTCATATTTAGATAGCAGAATTTGTATAACAGGGTAGTCTCGTGATTTAGCTTTTTGCATCATGAGTATTAAGAGCAGAAAATTCGAAACAAAAAAACCAAATGTGAAATTAGTAATTTCCTGAAAGAGAAGTGTTCAAATCTTAAATTTTTTGAAAGCAGGAAAAGTATTTATCAAACAACAAACATCCCAAACCACACAGCCTTACGCTATCATTTAAATGTGTAACAAAGATGAAAATACGTCTTCCAAGTCAAATTTTTCAATTTAAATGTTCCACTTATTGAAATTTATGCTTTCAAACTCATATTTGGAGAACCAAATAAAAATAAATGACTCAAAAATTTACACAGGTAAATTATATACACAAGATATTAATGTTGTGGACTACCTTTTTCATTTCTCCAGAAGCTTCTTAGTACTCAATGTGGGATGAGTTAAGTACTATTAACACACTAGAAGCACAAAAATAAAATAACAAAACAGATCTTTGCTCTCTTTACTCTCCAAAGATGTCATATAAAGCTTATCAGCTGCTTTAACTTCCACCAGGTTCAGCTTAATTAAGATAATAGAACTGTGACTCACTGTCTTTTCTTCCTTCACTTAAGAAATGCACATAGACTGGTGGATATTTTGTCTTAAAATTATTAGTCTCTCAGTTACAACTCCAGCTCTACTAAAGCCAAGAAAATACTAAACAAAAGGAAACAAAGCACTATGAAGAGCAAGTTTAGAGTCTGTAGATGTTGATTGAATACTGCTAATCTTTTAAAATATAACATTTACAGTTTGAAATTAGGGAATTCCATTTATTCAAGACTGAAGAAGAAATAAAAAGGACAAAAATAAAATGGAGAATTGGTAATAAAGTTATAAAGTGACAGAGAGCAACTCAGGTTTTTAATCCAGCTTTGGGATGTTAGAAGAGAAAAATCAAATTGGAAAGATTCCATGGTGGTGTTTGCAAGAATAATTAGGGGTTTAGAAAAATAACCTCTTAAGGACATTGAAGGACTTTGTTTAGTCTAGAATAGAGAAGACTGAGGAAGGAAGGACATTGATAACAATCTTCTAATAACTAAGTGCTGCCATTAAGAGAGGGACAATCAATTGTTCTCCAAGTGTCTGGAAGTAGAATGAGAAGGAACCAGCATAACTTGTAGTAAAAACAATTTATGTTAGCTTGGACATTTGTTCCTTCCCTGAACATACCAACAGGTATTCTAGAGGCACTGTGAAATCTCACTTTTGAGGATTTTAGGAAGAGGCTATACCCACTGTGGTACGGTGTAAGTATACTTAATCCTGCCATTTGCAATGGACTACATCACCTCTTAAGGTTTTTCCCTGGCTTACTTTTCTATCATTCTGCAAAAGGCTAACACAGAAGAAAAACAGAAACTGCATACTCTCCCCACTTTTCAAGGGCTTAGAGACAAGACTAGATAAGTACCACAACAAATAAACATTGATTTTGCCTACGAATACGAGCATAGAATCTCCCGCTAGTGTTGAATACACTGTCAGTTGGAAATATCGCCAGAAAGTCTACCTCCTGCTGTCTCATTAAGCACTCAGAGGAAGACAAAAATGGAACTTAGAGCATGTGCAGTAGGCCTTCTGGCTCTTCTACACTAAAATAAATTTCGTCCAGTCTGTAAAATTACAGCATTCTTTCTCGGCCAGAGAACATGTTAAATCCAAACAAACAAACAAACCTCACCAGAAAAAAAAAAAAAAGGAATATATAAACTGGAAATATTGTCTCATACCCTAACTTTTAATAAATAAATATCATTATTACACAGTTGCCCAAGGTTTCATTATGGCTATGCTTTTGCAAAAGTTATTTTGAAAGTGACAGCAAATACTCAACAAAATATATTGACTCCTTGTGGTGTTAATTTTTTATGCAGTAATTACTTTGATTGAGTTTTAGAATAGAGTTAACTAGCTTGCAGCAGAGGGCCAAGCAACTAAAGCAGAGTAAA
Source organism: Cephalopterus ornatus (assembly GCA_013396775.1). Taxonomy (NCBI): domain Eukaryota; kingdom Metazoa; phylum Chordata; class Aves; order Passeriformes; family Cotingidae; genus Cephalopterus; species Cephalopterus ornatus. Next base: position 73,271 of record VZRE01010089.1, read on the forward strand.
GTCAACCAGATTTTTTTTTTGAGGAATATCAGATATCTAGTAACTCTAACGAAACACAATCACTAATTAAGACAGTAGTTAAGTATTCAAACTTACTGTGTAACTAAAACTACTTGCTATTCATGGCTGTAGGAAATCATGGTTAAAATTCTAATGTGATTCTTGAACTAAAATTTGACTAACAAATACTTTTTGATTAAAATATTTGCATAAATAGTTACAAGAGCTTTTAAGGACAGAATCTGTGAATGCACCAAAGTGAAATATAATATTCTGACATATGAAGGTCAACTGAAAAATTGACCTAAACTAAATTGAGATAAAAATGTTCAGTCACAAAATTATTATTATCAGCTTATTTAAAAATGCATATTTATCAAATCATCCAAAGCAGAAAACTAAGCATGAATCTTCTTCCCAGCACATAAGCTTGAGAATTGGCCAGTGTTATATGGGGATACAGCAGGTACTTGTACTTTTGCTTCTAAAGAAACCACTGAATTGAGACTATACAGCATTCTCCTTAGTTGTCTTTAACAGACTACAGAAAACTCTAGAGCAAGACCTTAGCCCCTAATCTAGGTAGGTGCATAACAAAACGTGTAAATGAGGACAAGTGAATTGACATAACTGACAAAAGTAGGCAGGCATATGACAATTCTTTCGAACAGGGACCCCGGTGTAGGGACACTGAATTAAGGTGCTTAGAGATGCCTGTTAGTTTTGCTTATTAGGAAAGGACTAAGCTGAAAATGTGTTGAAATGTGTTTCTAGTAGTTTACACTATGCAGTGCAGTAGCATGTTTTACTTAGAAAAATCAGAGGTTTGGGGGTTTGGTTTTTTGTTAGTCTTTTTTTTGTTGCTGTTTTTGGTTGGTTTTTTTGTTACAGAATGTGTTCTTTTGTGCTATTTCAGCAGAGTATTTGAAAATATGAGTCAAACAAACATTATTCAACACAAGTTTATTATAAAAGATGTTGAAGAGGCATCTCTATATGGCACTTGTGAATATGGTGTAGGGGTGATGATGGTGTTAGGCTGACAGTTGGACTAGATGATCTTGAAAGAGTCTTGGAACCTTAATCATTCTGTGATTCTGTGAGGTGCAAAAATGTCATACATAGAGAAATTTGTGAATGATAGAACATGAACAACAATAAGGAAAAAACCAACCAACCCTGAGTATACACTGCCAATAAAAATATTCCCAAAGCTTGGAAGAATACAGAGGTGGGGAACATGACTAGGACAAAACAAAGAAAGTCTCATGCTTGGACAAAACAACCAGCCTTCAAATTAGAGACTTGAATATGCTTTCCAAAGACAGCAGTGCTGTGAATCAAAGCTATCAAACCTCTGGACCATGCTCTGAATATAAATCTAAGAAAAATCCAACTCTCTGCATAGAAAGGAAAGTTTTCATTGTTTTACGTAAATTTTAAAGAAATATATATTTTAAATGGCAAAATTCAGCCTTCTTTAGCTCTCAAAATGAAACAGTGAAACTTACACATCCATGAGATTTATCAGACAGCATCTCCAACAGAACACTGCTTCTTTGACTTTTTTTCTTTTCTGTTTTCATAATCCTTTGTTCTGTGTCCCTTAGAGATTAAATCCCCAAACCACCATGGACTTGTCAGATCATAGATCTAGATCTGTTCTGCCTTTTATGAATTTCATTTCGTGAAGTGACACTATTCACTTTCCAAGATCACTTTGTGAAAGCATCAGATACAATGTCAAGATGTTAGTCAGTTGTCCTCTGCTGCAACTAGCCCTGATTCTTATTCAAGCACCAGCTATTCTGTCAAAATTTATGGATTTTGTTCATTATCTAAGCCATTCCTCTCGTATTATTTAGTCAATCAACATTAATTGGAAAATAAGCAGTACACTTGTTCTTTTAAGGCAACAGACAAGACTACTACTGAGCAGTACATTAATGTGGTATGTTGGGGTTTATTCCTTCTTATATCTTTTTCATTGCAAATCTTGCTCAAAGACACCTTTGAAATTGAAAGTTGCAATACGCATCAGATTTCTATTCAATTCTTTACATTATACTAAACATTTAGGAAAAAAAAGCATAAATACAACAGGTATAAAAATAATTAAAAGAAATTTTAAAAAAGAAAAGCCTTTTTAGTGCTTTTAACAAAAAGTATCTAGGACAAGGAGAGTAGTTACATTAAAAAAGCATGTCTTAGAACTAACTTCACAAATACAGAGTAAAATTATGGGTACTGATCTGACATAAAAAGATGACAAATTTACTCAGAAGATTGTAATACGGAGTATTAAGTACCTAATTCTACTGTGAATAATTCCCAGAATTTACTGTTTTTGAGCAGTAAGAGCCAAGCAGATGTTAAATCCTATTGTTCCTATTTGCATTTCCTAAAATATTGATGAGATATAGTAATGACAGAATAGGCCCCTAAACTTGAAAATATGAACCCATGATTTTGCAATCATTCCTATCTATGGGATCAGTGCAAACAGGAAAGGTAAAGCATGAATCTGAGAGAACTCATACTTGGTAACAGCTCTGAGACTGGAAAAATTGAAGACTTCCTTTATAGAAAGGTTTTAGAAAAGGTTAAAATGATCAATTCTATAAATTTATACAGGGATGTGTTTTTACAAATGTTGACTAAGGAGTATAGATTGTTTCTACTGATTCTAAATGTTACGTTTATCAAAGACTGACTCCCAGAAGACTAATAGTCAGTTCTCTCTGAACATCATAATTTTCAAAATTCTGTTTTAGTGATACCCTAAAATAACCAGCTATTTGCTTAAAACCTCAGATTCGGTAGGCTATGGTCATTATAAAACATTGTGGTCACTATTTCTCTGTCTAGCAAGCTAAACATCAAATAAAATACCACATAAATGAACAGGGATTTTTTGCCAAAAATACCCTTGCATTTTCTGACTTGTGGTATGACAATCAAAGGGAATACAAGAGAAGAGAAACAGCAAAGCAGAAATGATTGGTTAATATATTTAAAACTCATCATGAGAAACCAAAGGCACAGAGTTCATTCCCACAAGAATTGCCTT
>VZRE01010089.1:76371-90790 GCA_013396775.1 Cephalopterus ornatus
TTTTTGGTGGGGGGGAACCAGGCTGAAAATAAAAGCATACATTTCAGTTGTAGTACAATGTGATCGTTCCAAATAGAAAAATACTATTTAGTTAGGGGAAGATTTAATAATTTCATACTTACAGGTATCTCTCTCACTTTTTAATGAACTGAGTAGTTCCTTACTGGTGTGGTAACTCATCCCCTTTAGGAAGACATTAAAGAGGCCTTTGATTCTAACTGTCTGGCCGAAGTACATTTTTTTGAAATACTGAGTTGTTAAGAGATAGAGGCTACTTTGTCAAGATTATTTGGGCATTTTGTATCCAGTGATAAGTTTTGTGATACTAACTAATCTCCAACAGCTACAGGAAACTCATTAGCATTCTTTTTCACCATGTAAGTGGAAAAACTTCATGGAGAGATGAAGTTACATTTCCAAGCATTTGAGAATGGTTATCAAAGAGCACAACCTGAATGGAAAGAAATACAGCAAATGTGACTCTGAAGCCTTATTTGGAGACCAGACACAATACAAGGAAACAAGTGTAAGTACTACATATTGTACAGTGGATCTCTTGACATGACATGTCTGGGAAGCCTTGGAAAAGAAGTTCACTTGTTGTGTTAACTCTTCACACATAAATAGGTTAACTCTCTTAATGAAGAGGTAACTAATGAAGTGTTAACTCTTCACTTCTTGCACAACTGAATTGCTTTTTTATTGAAGCAGAACCAGAGAAGTAAGGCAAACAACTCTTAAAACCTAGATGACTGTGTTGTTAAAGAGCAAGGACTAACTACACCCATCTGAGTAATAAGAACATATACTCCAAAGAGGATACTGAATAGAAGACTAAAATAGTTTCTTTCTACCTAGGGAAATTTCAAAGTTTGAAGCACGTTGAAAAAAAAGAGGTACCCAGAAAGAAAAAAAAAAAAAAACACAAAACAAAAAGACAGCAGTACTCTTCATTCCACTTCATAGGAGCTGCAGGAGATTAAATGTCAAATGAAGTGCATTTAGGAAGGCTGCCAGAACATATCTAAGAAACAAACCTGGTTCACCCTGCTTAGACAAGGTCTTGAAATAAAGGCCACAATGTGTCCACAATAGACATATGCAAATCCAACACTACAGTGAAATATAGGAAAAGCAGTGCAACAGAGATGACAAAATAAAATTCTCACGCAAAGAAGCAGTGTCATATAACAACAGATGTTTTGGCTGGGATTATTTTTGTAGGGTGGGAATTTCCTATCCAAAGTAGAAGTCATTGTTGTGATAAAAATATTAAAGGGAGTACAGATTAAAGCAAATCTCTGTTACACTGCTCCTTCAATAAAGGACATGATAACCTAAAAAAACCCTAAATTTGAAAAAAGAAGAAAATGGAAAATGGATTTACACACAGAATGAATTGCTGTCCTTGATGGAGCTGAAGTTAAGGTGTGTTGTCTTTGTTTTCTTCCACTCAGATGCAGGAAAAAAGTGATCAGCAAATGCACCTGCTTGAAAGGACTGTGCGCTGAGGACTGTTCTTCTCCCATCACAACAGTTTCTGAAAATCATCAGTCCTCATTCTTCACTCAGAAGTTTTGACACAGATGTTCAAATGATGTTATGCAATTTCCCCTGTGTTTCATGTCACTTTCTCAGAGAATCATACACCAACAGCTATTTCCGTCACTCCTGGCTGCAACTAGAGCTGAAGGGTCAAACAGGTGGTGCCGGCTGAATACAGTCATAATCAAAAAATGCAAATGAGAAGATAGGTGTGCCTGCCATACTTCCAGTTGGTTTATTACCTGGCACAGAAACAGAAATCAAAACAGGTAGAGCTTTTCCTTTCTTCAGAATCCATTTATTTCTATTTTTCTGTAAGTCTTCACCAAACAACTGCAAAATGTTTGTATTACACTCAAAAGTTAAGTTTTCTACCTCTATGAACACTCTTGTGACTTTTGCCAATATCCCTGCAGCCAGTCTCCTTTTCTTCAACTACAGCACTCAAAAATGGACACAGTATCTCAGCTTAGAAGGGTGGAAAGATCACTCATGAACCGTTTTCCTACTTATGCTTCCTGTTCTCTGAATCTTTTAAAATCACAAGATTGTTGACTCCTGTTCACTTTGTAGTCCTCTGTAACTCTAACTGCTTCCTGAGAAGTTGTAACTCATACCTGTCTCATTCTGTAATTCCATAATAGTTTTATGAGAGAAATTGTTTGTGTCATCTTCCAGCCAAGCAATTAAACACAAGAGTGGCCAGAAAATGACACTAGTGATTACACATATAAACACTAGGCTAAGCTTCTAGAGGGCAACATGTATTACATAGGTAAAAAGTAATGAAAAAAAGGGTTTGCATGCTATTAATGAATCAGCTAAAGGGGACAGGAACAGTATTTATACTTGCCTCTTGTTTCCCTGGGGGAAAACAAACACAAAGTACTGCAAACTGAGTCATCTGTGTCTGTTACTGCTGTTGACACAGCAGTGTCAAGTCATGTGAACTGACTCAAAGAACAGAGCAAAAGTTTCTGAGAATTATGAATCCTAAAACTTTTTAAGCTGGATTTTATTTTCTAACAAGAATTCTGAAGCAAAAACAATCCACTTAGACTTTACCAGCTTCAGCTAGCTAGAAAATGAAAGGACACAGCTTTCTTTTACTCAACTTCCCAGATCCCCTGAACTTTGGTGTCCTGTTTATTTAGTGCTGTATAGGAGGCAGGAAGCCCTCTATCTGGCTTCCTGAAGTGTATACCTCTATTATCATTCTTGAGCAGCTAGGCTGAAAGTTGTTTTTTTTGGGCCCCAGGGGCTACAAAATCTCTCTGAGTTGTGCACACATACTTGCAGGCCCAGAGTTCTGCTGGGAAAACTATTTAGGAACATTGGCTTTGGAATCAGCCTCCATGAGTTGCCAGAAGTAAGTATGCTGGTAGTAAACAATCAAAACAAGAAAAAACAACCCCAAAACAAATGCTTCATCCTATGTTTTCAAAAAACAGAAGGAAAAAAATCTGAAATCACTGTCAATATTAAAAAATTTAAAGAGATCAAGACATTTGTCAATAAATGAGGTTGAAAGTTATCGATAGGGTGAAAATAGATATCTGTTGAGAAATTTTTTTACAAAACTTTGAAGACTACGTTTTTTAGGGATTTTGTTTGGGGTTTTTTTTCTGAACAACAAAATCATACAATGCAACAGACATGTAATCACTAAACAAAGTTTAGTGTTTACACAACAGTGCCATCATATGTCCAAATTTCATGCATTTCAAAATGTCATTTGAAAATTGAAGTGAGACAGAGTAACAGCAAATAAAATAAAATGCTGTGTTTTAAGCACATGAATGGTGCAGTACAAAGAGCTTTTGTGCAACCAGATGTTGCACATTTGATGATGGAAACAGTTCTGCTAGGTCAGTAATAAAAACCAATTTCTATTTAATTCAAAAAGCTTAAAAGAGACTCAGAATTGAAGTTCTGGGTGCACAGAAAACTGATGAGCACAGTCACTGGAGAAAAATTGCCTGTGCAAGCAACCTAGAAATAACAGCAACCAACCAACCAAGAAACAAACAATCCCTCCATAAATAGTTTCTATCTTTCTCTTTGCAAATGTACTCTATGTTATTATTAGAGTGAGAAATTTGGTAAAAGTTCTCATTCCTAACATGCCTCAGCAAACAACCCTGCACTGGGCTCTGTTGTTGCTTTTCCTAAAGAGAATAATTTACAGCCAAGCCTGTGTCCACCAGTGTGATGCATCCTCAATGCAACTGAGACTTCTCAATTCTACCAACTCTGGAAAAACTTCTCAGCAGTCTCAGATCTGTTAAACAAAAGAGGATTCATCCTTAAATGAGTTTAAGCATGAATAATCAAACCAGCAGCCAAATCCTAAGCTTTTATTCAGTTGGTTTTAGACTGTTCAACTTTAGATCTACTATAAGGTTTTTATAACTGATAATGTTTGCTGTTTCATAAAAGTTGCCAGGGGAAATTGAAGATTTTCACAGCAGGATATTGGGCAGCTGGAATTTTTGGCACCTGAAAAAGCAAGGAAAAGAGCTTGCAAATGAGAGATAAGCATGCTGGTTGAATTCTTCTGCTCAAACATTTGAAATAGAAACTGTAAACAAGAGTGACATTTCTCTTGCCATCACAAAGTTTCAGAAAAACTGCACAACACAGAAATGGACACCACTCCCACATGTAACATGTCAGGGCTGGGTGTTCTCTTTTCAAATTCAAGAAGTCATTACTGCTCTAATAATGGGGGTTCAGATTTTCATCTTCAGTGCTTGATATTTTCGAAGAGTAATTATAGTATAAAATGATCATTCTTGAGCAGTTTTTTTGGAACAGAGGCATTTAAAACAAAGCCAGTCCATTGCACATACTATGAAATACATAAAGCTTTAGGTTCGTTTCAAACCTAACGTGTCCAGACCCAAAGTCTATCAAATGCTCGGTTTCTTACATTAAGTGATTCTTAAACTGAAAATTAAAAACAAGCAACTGCAGAAAAGACAATGTGATATAAGGTGTGGCAAACTTACAAAGGGACAAAATTTTCCCCACAATTCATGGTATCAGAATGGAAATTCATTTACAAGAAAGACAAATTCATATTGTGTTCTGCAGTGTATTAGACATCATCCAGAATTTCTCTAGTAGTGTGTTATAACTTTTAGTTAATACTTGTAGCATTTTTTTTCTTATTATCTGATCATTCAGGAGGCAATATATATTTTGTACAGGACTGTGCAGATAAATTAACAAGTCTTCAGCTTGACTATAGTTCCATTTAATTTGATGGACTTTGAGTTACACTAGGAAAAAAGTAACAAGCAGCATAGCTCATTTGTGCATAAATTCTGATAAATTAATGAATTTAACAACTGCTTCATTCAATTTACTCAGCTGAAGATAAATTATGAGAAAGTCCAACAACAGGTTTGATACATGCTCTGCTATGATGAAATTCTTTATAGACCAGTGTTGTTAATGAAAACTTGTAACTAGAACAGTAATGAAGGGATTCTAAATTTGAAAGACCAATATTAACCCGCAAAAGAAAGTGAGATAAAAGATAAGCCAGTTTAAGCTTTCTAAATTATAAAGATCATACAAAAATACTGCTTCCCCCGTAATTTCATGATGTACGATATCACCACCAGCATCTAATTCGCCACAATCAGAATCCTGCCTAACAGTGCAAACATAGCATCAGAGAAATAAAAAGGAAATAAATAAGCATTTGTGCAAGCATTTTGGCAGAATGCCATGTTGTCTGCTTGGTTAAAAAAAAAAAAGGAGTGGTGATGATGAGGAAATAATAATTCTAGTTCTACTGTGAGCTGCTGCACTTTTAATTATTCTCTTCAAAATACTTACATTACCTGGTTCAAAGAACACAGGATTTTTACATATGGAATTGCACACATAGCTGCTTTGTTTTGTGCTTGCTAGACAGATTAAGTGTTTCCAGAAGAGACCATAAAGGGATCCTCAGTACCTCTGAAGAGCAAGAAACATGCTCTGCTAACGCCTATCACCAATAGCTGGATTTGGCTACTCAAGGCAGTTGCTGCTCTTATTTTTCCCACTGTCCGAAGAGGAATAATTATTACTGTGGAACACAAAACTTTAATATTAGGGGGAAGAGTACCTTAAATTGGTAAATCTCATAAACATTTTGCTTCCTCTCCGCCATATACTTACCAACTCAGTTGCACAGGGTTACTCTAATAAGAAAACCTGATTTACATAAAAAGGACATATATGTAAATCAACATACTGCTACGATATTTTGATTTTGTTTACTGTTTAAACTGGTTTTTAGGATCAATCTGTGCGGAAATAATTTAACAGGTAAGGTTATCCATCATCTCAAAGTCGCAGCTCCACTGACATTAGTATAACAGCACTATCAAGGCTCTAATATAAATTCAAACCGTGGGATCAGCTAGATTTGTATGATTTGTGCTGTCAGTAATTATTATTCTTATCAGTGTAACATATAAGCTTTTACTACAGCAAATAGGAAACAGTTTAAAGAGTTAAAGGAACATGGCATACTTAACTTGTGTTGTAGGAAAATAACTTTGGGACACACCCAACGGGGCCAGAAACAGAGTTTGAACGAAAGATATCTAAGCAGATGAAGTAAATTACAAAAGTAGCAAATGACCACTTTTCAACTCCTTTCAGAAATTAGCATGTCACTGTCTATTTCCAGAACTTTTTTTTCTGAGATAACCCAAATGCCTTCATCCTCCCTCCAGCTCATGCAAGCTAGCACACGCTCATGAGAACTGTACCAACTGGTGTCCTGGATCCTCACCTATACTACAAATCTTTTTATGTTTGATTAAGATTTAGTTTTATTTTGATACAGGAAAGCCACAAAAAGATGTTCCCCTTTCAAATACTTCTATTTTTTCATTGTGCTTTTGATTTTGTGGATTGAGGTTTTATGTACTTTCACAAAGAATCAAATTACAGCCCTGTAAGTGCAAATTCACCCTCAGTTATGTAAGCTTTTTTTCGGCAATGGTGTCAGATAACTTTTGGAGAAGTGAAATTCGATCTAAAGACTTAGCTGACGTGGAAAGATTTTGCTAACGCACTCTGTGGGAACAGCTGACTACTGCCTGGGCTGTGGGAGCAACTGGGATTTTTGGATGGCACTCTTCAGAATGACTCCATACTGAACATTCTGGTGTCTCAAGCTATTAAGCTTATCCAGAAAAACAACTAAAAAATGTGCCAAATAGCTTTTTTTTTACCTCTGCTCATAAAACAGCTGATTCCATCTCCCCTTTTTTCCACAGGTTTTGCTTTGATTATTTGTTGGGTTTTTTTCCCGGGGGATAGAGGGCAGGGGTTCATGTGGTTTGGTTGTTTTAGAAGAAATAGCTAAGTTTTCTAATATTTATAAAACTAGATACTAACGATTCAGGGACTATAGACACAGATTCATGGATGTAAAATATTGGAAATATAATCACATTGACAAAAAAGTTTAGTAAAAAATAAAAATCCTGTAAAAAATCACATCCATTTCATTAAAAAAAAAATGGGGAAAAATATCAGTCTTGATGTATTGAAGTGGCATTCTCCATGTTGGGGTGCACGAGACAGTATTTTTACGGGGAGTGAAGGACATGACAGTGACTGGGAAAAGGGTTCAGTGGAAAAACTAATACAGATTAACTCCGAATAACACAGAAGAATGAAGAAGTTACTAACTACTAAAAAGACACTAATTACTTCTTTTTCCTTACATTATTTGGAAGCTTATTGAAGTTATTAGGCCACTGGGGAGGTTAAAGATTGTACTTTTTTCTTTTTTTTCTAGCCATGTTAATGATTCCAGTGTTAAAAAACTTTGACATCACCGACAGTGGTAACCACTATAAATTCCTAGTAACATTATTTTTGTTTAACCATGAGGAGGTATTTAATATATTTTAGACATAAAGGTTAAAAGGCCCACTCAGTCCTTTTTTATCATAATTGAAAAGGTAAATTTAGAATACTAGAACACCACTTCAGAATAAAATATTGAGAGAACATTTTCATAAACAGTTCCATAAAAGGTTTTAAAGGTGACAATCTTTCTGAAGCCTTCAGAAAAAATTAAACCTCTTATTAGTTTTGTATTGCACCTATTTTGTCTGGACCTATTCCCAAAATGACTGTTATTAAAATAGAATGTTAAGAAAACTAATGTAAATTAATTGAGCTATTCAAATAAAAGAAATTAAGCTCATAATAATTATCACGTAACACTGATAAACTCAACACATTTTAAAACAGAATAGTGTTTTATCTTTGCTCTGACACACGTGACCTTATGGTAATCTAGAATATGTTCATTTAGATAACAGTACAATATTTATATCACAAAAAGATTCTTTTAAATCATTATTGCTCGGTCTTATGGGATTTTGCATTTATAAAATATTGAATGCATTAGACAGAAATACATTGGATATAAAATCTTGGCAATTTGCCTTAGCAATCTGATATGTATACATCATTCAATAAATATACAAAATAATATAGAATTAGCAGGAAATAAGCCCAAAATTTACTTTTTACTTTAAATATCTACAACCTACATATCAAAAAGAAACTTGATTACAGACTAAGAGACTGATCCTGACTGCACATGATCACACTGTTTTGGAGACATGCTTCAAGTGAAGCAAGAAGTAGTCTCATAATCTATACTGCACTAGATGAGGAAATGCCTTTTCACAAGAACAGCAAAATTATTGTATTGGCCATGCAAAGAAGGATATCCTCAACATCTGGAGAAATGGACTGACAGGAACCTCATGAAGTTCAATGAAGTGCAAGGTCCTGCTCATGGGGAGGAACAACTCTAAGCATCAATATACACTGAGGGCAACCCAGCTGGAAAGCAGAAGAGTGGCAGAAAAGGGCCTGGGACTCCTGGTGGGCACCAAACTGAACATGAGCCAGCAATGTGCCCTTGTACCAGAGAAGGTGAGTGAGGTCCAGGGCTGCATTAGAGAAAGAATTGCCAACAGAGATGTGATCCTGCCACTCTGCTCAGCACTGGTGAGGCCACACCTGGAGTGTTGGGTTCAGTTCTGGGCTCCCCAATATGAGAGAGATGTGGAGATACTGGAAGGAGTCTCACAAAGGGCTATGGAGATGATTAATGATCCCAAGTATCTGTCCTGTGAGAAAAAGCTGAGAGTACTGAAGCTGTTTAGCCTGATGAGAAAGCTCTCATCAATGTGTCCAAATACCTGGGGGAATGGTGTACAGAAGACAGAGACAGACTCTGTTCAGTGGTATTTTCAGTCATTTTAGGAAATTTTAAATTCTGTTCTTACAAGTTTAAAAGAAAATTTAAAAAGAGGGGGAAAAGGAATTCTTTCTGTCACTACAGAATTGCCCCAATGACAATATTTAGAATGATTTTTTTTCTTTTCAGATAAGAATGAGGAATATGCTTGAATATTACATTATTTAATACTTTACTGGTATTAGGTAATTTACAGAGATCTAGCCTCCGTTTTGAAGTGATTTCTAATTTTGAGATTTTTTGTGGCTTTTATATGGACCTAATTATCTGTTGCATAATTAATAGATTTGCAGCTGAGGAACTTGAAACTATAACAAGAAAGGGCTTTTTCAGAGAGATCAAGGAGAAGTCTTTTGACATTGCATTTCCACTAAAAGTTTTACTTGGGAGGTCAGAAACCGAGACAGTCTAGAACCATGGGAGTTCAAAGAGTCTTAGTTTAGGGAATGCCCACAAGCATGAAAATAATTAGCTGTTTCAAGGGGTTTGTTTTTTGGGGGAGAGAATGGGTTTGCATAATTCCTTTCTACTAGCTCCACTTAAGCAATTTTTAAAAGCTCCGCATATATTCATTTACCAAAGGAAACCAGAAGAAAAAAGGATAAATATCACCAGAAAGTAATACTGTAAGTTCAAAGAATAAAATACACAGGGAGAAATCCTGAGGTTGTTATTCATCCTTCCACTCAGGGAAGTCAAAAAACCACATGTTGAGCAGAATTTGCAGATTACTAAATTTTTTTTGGTAAATACTGAGTGCAATTTTATGAAAACATTACTGTCTCAAGCTAGCCATTTGATTTCTCTGAAAGGAAGGATTTCCAGAAGCACTGAACATAATTTCTCTTTGCTTCAGCTTAAATTAGTAAAGGAGCAGATGCAGGTCAACAGCAAAGAACTCTGAAAAATTCCTTACCATTAACTTCAATAGATCTATTTCACATGCTATAGTCAGGAATACCAAAACAAGTTGGATAAGAAAAGGTCCAAGATCCCACAGCAAAATCAGTATGCAATTCCTTATTGTAACTAGAACAGCACCAAAAAGACACTGGAGAGTTTTCTTTTTTTTTTTTCTTTTCTGTTTAGATTTCAACAGAAGAGAATAAAATACAAAGTCTTGAGTGAGACAACCATATGAACTTGTAAGGTTGATCAGAATAATGAATTTTTACTTGCACATTATAATGACTGTGAATCGATTGTGGAACATCTCTTTATTTTGTTATTTCAAAGACTGCACATATAAAACCTCTTTTTACCACTCCATAAAGAGAAAGCTGTGGCAAGATCACTAGGGAAAGAAACTGGGATAGAAGTTAAATTCCCACAAATGTTTACACAAACATTTCTTCCAGGAACAAGGATGAAACAAAGTGGAGACCAGCCCACTTTTCTACAGTTACATGTCCGTGGCCCACAAATTATCTAAAGAACAGCATGGAGCATTGAAGAAAATGTCAGATTTTCTGGAAAAAAATGAAGCTTCAAGGATTACAAATTAATCATTACTTTGGATTTAATTTAGGTAACAGTTTCAGTGAGGGAAAAAATTAAATACGAGTATAATCTTATTACCATCACAATTTTCTGAGTTAGTGCAAATTTAAAATAAAAACATTTTCTTGCATGTTTTGCATCGAAGTGACATTTTTGTTTGAAATAGGAAAGAAATTTAAAATAAAAGTAAAATAATATAATCAAAAAATTTCACTTTGTGTCAAAGGAAGCATTTCAAGTAGCATTTCTTAAATACGACTTTTTACTTTTTATATTTAACTCTGAAAAAATATCCAAACTTTCTAGTACCAAGTTTAAAAAAATTGCCCATGTCTACCAGTTGGTGTGCAGCTGGACCCTTACAGTATATGTCAAGGTACATATGCTGGAGAAACTGATCCATGTCCCCCAGCATCATAAAAACAACCTTGCCTTGCAGTTCCAGAGGTAAATGGAATTTTCCTGAGTAGGGAGTTCTTTCCTGTCCTTAATTTGCATTTGAACCTGAATCCAGTCTGACAACACTGGCTCAGCCTTCAAATTACACATGAATATAGTCCATCCTAACCAAACTGTGTTGTCTATTTCTCCCTTCTGCATAAACAGGACAGGAAAACCACAAGAAAAGCTTTGAAAGAGAAAAAGAAGGGCGATAAAATGCGCCAGTTTACAGACAGCAAAACAGTGATCTGCTGGCTAAGCGAAGGGCCTTCCTCAGTCCCCTGGGACTGTCAGCAGCATCTACCAGCTACAGTGACAACCACCACCAAAGACACATTACCATCCTCCCTGGACACTAAGAATTTCTGAACCAGTGTGACCCATCCTACTTTCTGCAGCCATCATGACCAGAGTCTGAACTCGCAACTCATGATATTCCTGAGACTTCTTCTTTGGAGGGCTTCCTTGAGAAAGAGTTGTATCATGCTACAGAGAGATAATGGTCTTCAGATCCATCATTCTCATACAGAAAGTCTTAAATTGGTGGGAGTGAAAGGGAAATGTTTTTCCTATTTTCCCTCAAAAGGTCTGAAACTTCCTGGCATATTGGAAAGACGAGAGAATTTGTGACCGCATGTTATGTTGAAAGCTCAAACTGAATATTTTCACAACTAATTTATGAGTTCATCTCCCCTCCAAAATGAGTAACAGAAATTTGCCCAAAAACATTTGAAACAATTAAGAAAAACAAAGCCTCCTTTTTGTAATAGACAAATAGCTTTTCACAGCCACAAATATTATAGAACCATTCTTTTTATCATCTTCATTATCAGGAAACCCATTTCTGTACACTGGCCCACATGTAAGGAAGGGAACTAGAAGATGCAGTATGAGTGAAGAAATTGTGTTTTAGATTAGACTAAGATGCCTCATAGCTGTATCCTAAATCTGGAGCTTTATATGAGCTTTAAGCAAGCAATCCTGTTGTGAAAGCAGTCTCACTTTAGCCCTGGCCACTAAACTCCGCTCTGCACTATCTTTTTCCTTACAGTAATGTATGAGTTTACTATTTGGTATTCTTGATCCAGACTGGCAATACCACAGGTCAACTCCTTAGCTCCACACAGATGCTTGTGCTGACAGGAGGGGAGGGAAGTAGGCTGAGGGTGAGATTGCTTCACCCAGAACATGACAGCATGTTTGGAGAAACTGTGAGCTGTCACTGACCAGGGTGGTCTCTTCCCCAGCCCTAGCTGCTGTTTCATTTCCTTACATCAGATGTAACTCATCCACAGCTGCAGGATGAGTCACTTTAGCAACCTAATCTAATGGAAAACTAAGTTTTGTTTGCTTTGGGTTTATTCTTTTAGTGGTGGGCTAAATTTCTCTCATTGGATCTGACTCAAGGGAAATACTGGACACATGCAGCCAAAGGCAGAAAGAAGAAGAAGAAACACAGCTCATATTTATACTACATTAGGCATAATGTTGCATCGTATCTGTTGACTAGTCCATGCTGTCCATTTCAGTCAGTATCAGGCTAACTGAACTCAATGGCAGTTTGCTACTGAACTTGGTATAAATATGAAATTCTGGTCTTATTGAACACTGGCATCGTCTCCAAGAATTTCCATGTTCCCTTTTTTGGAATATAACAGACTGGTTATATCAAGGACTCACATTAGAAACTTTTCCACAGCAAAGAGTTTTATATCATTACCACCTCTCATCCACTGTCAGCTGTTTGTTCACACACTTCTCTCTTGCCAGCTATACTGACACAACAGTTTAACCCTTCCCTAAACCAGATCTGTGAAATTATCTAGGTTAAGGAAAACAAACATTGTTTAAAAAACCCCAAAACTAAATAAATACTTGTTGCCTTCATTCGTATATTCATTCGAATAAGCAGTGTAATATGTACTTATGTCAGCAGATATGTGGGGATAGAAACCTCCAGCAGAGTTACAGAAATATTTAGAGGAATCAGGAAAATCGTGTCTTTGATCCCGTTTGCTTTTGGTTGCAACAGAATCATTCATATGTCCTGAAGATGACTTGTTTGACTAAAGCTGTACAAACACAAAGCACCTTTCTAACCACTTATAAAATGTTTGAGAGGTTATACCAATATTTTTTAGTGACAAAGTTAATCAGTCCAACTTCTGAGCTTAGACAATCCTGTCTAACTCACAGGACTCTGACAGCTGTGCTGAAGTTACAAGAAAGCAAAAAAACACTATCTGCATCGTACTTTGCTCTCCTCATCAATTGCCAGGTCAAATCTACAAATATTAAATCAGTTGATATTACAAAATTCAAGCTCCATTCACAATGCACACACAGCCACTAACACAACGTCTCCCATGACTCCCACCTCTTTACAAAATCACACAAGCACACAGCTCAGCACAAACACAGACTGGCAAACAACGGTGGTGGAAGCACTGTCTGACATTTCTGGAGGGCGGATTAATTATCATCTTGAAATTAAACAGCGCATCATGACTGTGAGCATGAAAACATGAACAATTCAGTTATTCAAAGGGAAATTATTTTGAAAGTAATAATAGCTACCCAAAGTGACAGAAAATAGCTGCTTAAAGGGATAGAATTGTCAGTTAAATCAAATACGTGGCTGATATTGTGTATACTACAGTAGGATAGAATAACCAGTATACCATCAGTAGGATGCCTTATGATTGCACAGACTAGAAAAATTGGTCCAACTGCAATGGGGAAAGTAAACAACCAAATAAAGGTACAGGCTCATGCTAAGTGTCTAGTACCAGAACAATATATTCAAAATGTTTGATTTAATTTGAGTTAGTAGAATTGTTATTATAAGAAATAGGTGATGAACTAACGATAGTGATTAATGCATTCTTCAGCACAGAGAAACTGAATAATGCTGTCTTAAAAAATATTCAATACTAAACATTCAGTTTATCCAGTAGCATAAGCACTTTTTCTAAAAGTAGAAATCACCTAGAATAATAAAATATGCACTTGCAGTGCAATCTAAGTATCAGCTTTTCCCTTATTTTTTCTATTAGTGACAATAACAGAGTATGTATTGTAGTGATAAATGGGAACCCAAGATACCTCTTTCTAAATAATTTGCAGTCTAAAGGCATAACAGTAGCAAGAGGAAGAACTGTTAAAAAGGAAAGCACTGTGGCTAGTTGCTGAAGATTACAGATCATATTCTATACTACACTTTACTAGTACAGTTTTCTTTTGCTTGGAACTTCCCCTTAAACCCATTTAATTTTTTTTTCTCTCTTCAATATCAATGGCACAAACTAATTCTGATTATAGTACTTACAGTTTCTGAAATATTCTAAAAAGAAGTCTGTACGACTCTTTTTCTGAAGATATTCATACTCAGCTGTGGAACATCTCTGATCTTCTCAAGGTAAGTACTTATATCATAGGTTTACATCTACTCATTGACCAGACAGTTTTAGTGCCCAGGGAGATTTAAAAGTGCACCTAAGGAAACACAAATGTACACAATTTAGGCCACTAAAGGTCCTCTGTAACTATTTAAAATGTTTAAGTTGAAACGAGAATCAGGCCTAAAAGAGTCAACTAAGATAGGCCCCCCCGCCAGCATCTACTGTGCCTGTG
>VZRE01010090.1:0-28978 GCA_013396775.1 Cephalopterus ornatus
CAGAGAGGTCCCAGCTGACTGGAAGCTGAAAAATACTGTCCCAATTTTCAGGAAGCACAAGAAGGAGGACCATGGAAACTACAGGCCTGTCAGTCTCGCTTCAGTGCCTGGTAAAGCTTTGCAGAAGATTATTCTGGGAGGTATTGAAAAACACTTGAAAGACAACACAATCATTGGTCACAGCCAGCAAGGTTTAATGAGAGGAATGTCCTGCTTATCAAACCTCGTTTCCTTTTATGACAAGGTAACCCACCTAGCTAATCAAGGGAAGCCAGTTGATGTAATTTTTTGGATTTCAGTAAAGGTTTTGATACTATCTCTCACAGGCTCCTTCTAGACAAAATGTCCAGCATACAGCTGGATAAACACATCTTGTGGTGGGTGATCAATTGGCTCAGGGGTCAAGCACAGAGGGTGATAGTGAATGGGGTGACATCAGACTGGTGACCTGTCACTAGTGGGGTTTCACGGGGCTCCATCTTTGGCCGTGTGCTCTTCAACATCTTCATAAATGAGTTGGACGCAGGACTCGAAGGGATACTGAGCACATTTGCAGATGACACAAAACTAGGAGGAGCTGCTGTCTCCTTTGAAGGCAGGGAGGCCCTGGAAAGAGACCTCAACAAATCAGAGGACTGGGCAATCCCCAACCATATGAAGTTCAACAACGGAAAGTGCTGGATTCTGCATCTGGGATTGGGCAACCCTGGGTGTTCGTACAGACTGAGGAATGAGATGCTGGAAAGCAGTGCCACAGAAAGGGACTTGGGGGTCCTGGTCAATGGCAAGTTCAATATGAGTCAGCAGTGCCCTGGCAGCCAGGAGGGCCAACTGTGTCCTGGGGGGCATTAGGCAAAGCATCAGCAGCTGATCCAGGGAGGGGATTTTCCTGCTCTGCTCTGTACTGGTGTGGTCTCACCTTGAATATTGTGTGCAGCTTTAGTTACTGCAATATAGGAAAGAAATGAAACTGTTGGAGAGTGTCCAGAAGAGGGAAACAAAGATGGTGAAGGGCCTTGAGGGGAAACCACATGAGGAGCCAATGAGGACACTTGGTCTGTTCAGCCAGGAGAAGACAAGACTGAGGGAGACCTCATTGCAGTCTACAACTTCTTTGGGAGGCGAAGAGGAGGGGCAGGCACTGATCTCTTCCGTGTGGTGGCCAGTGACAGGACCTCAGGGAATGGCCTTAAGTCATGTCAGGGGAGGTTTAATTGCTTGTTAGAAAGAGGTTCATCACCCAGAGGGTGTTTGGGCACTGAATAGGCTCCCCAGAGAAATGGTCACAGCACCAAGCCTTCCGGAAGTGTTTGGGTGATACTCTTAGGCACATGGTGTGACTCTTGGGGATGTTCCTGTGCAAGGCCAGGAGCTGGACTCGATGATCCTTGTGGGTCCCTTCCAACTCAGCATATTCTGTGATTCTGTGATGTTAAAATCCCGATTCTGTGCAGTTGCCACCATTACTAAAACGTGTAAGTATTTCTATTCACCTGCAAATCCGCATTTTTGGCTAGTTAACCAGCAGTTGAATTCACAGCTGGCAGTTAGGCAAACAATTACCTAATCTGCATGAGAACTGCTGAAGTTTAAACATTTGGATCTAGAGAGTACATTTCGCTATCGCTATAAAGAATTACATGGTCAGATTCTTGAGTATTCACATTTTTAGCACAACCAGGCTGTTTTTTTCCCCCCTTTACTGAGAAGGCAAGTCTTTGATCCTGAATTATTTCAGTGAAATGGATTCTAACTAAACAGAAAATCTAATTTCACTGAATTATACCATATCCTAGTTCCATTGTCATGGAACTGAAAAATATAGGATATTATTCAACCTTTGTTTCTTTGCTATTATTTTTTAAAACAAGGCTCCTCAGAAAATATTTAACACAAAATAATTTCTCTGCAATAGAACTGAAACCTTAATATTCTAAAGATTTTTTATTTCAGTGGGAGAAAAACCGATTGATTATTCTCATCTAGATATTCAGAGATGCAAACTATGTCCTTCTCCCTGGAGCATGCATTGGCACCTGAAGCAGAACATGTGGAGGCAACAGCTTTTCAGGCATCAGAAATGACAGAAGCAGGAGCACAGGTAGACTCTTTGGATACAGTTCTTTGACCCATATTCAATCAATCCACGTGATTCCTGTGCTTTATCTAACATTAGAGGCTGCACAGGAACTGTATTAGAGTTCATGACACAGTCTTATGCTGTTTCTTCCCTTATGAAAAGTGTTGGAAAAAGACCATTTTCACATTTACAGGAAATTGTAACATGACACTGCCTTCCAAATAACCCACCAGAGCTTTGTCTCCACAGCAAGCAGAGGTGTGAATGTGTGAGTGCAGGCAGACCAAAGTTAGCTGTGGTATGAATGATGGTAAAAAGCTCTGTATTACTGGTCCCTGGGTGCGCTGCAGAGAGGCAGCCAGCAGGCTATTTGCATATTTGGGCACTTAGCATGCACTGAAATCCATGTTGCTACAGCTTGACTGCTTTCGGTTGAAGCTAGACTGGGTATGCCTCCGGATGCTACAGTCACACCTGTAACAGCAGAGTACAAGTCACCTGTGGCAAGTGGATAGGAAATAGTTTTTTTCATTAGGCAACAGTTTATTGGCAAAATGAGCACACGTGCCTGTGTATTCACATGCATGTACACATTTACACATACACACTTTCCTTCACGTATATGTAACAATTTTCTTTGCTTTCAATTTAGAAAGAAAAACCCACACGGGATTACTTAGTTTTGCAGAGAAGTCTTACGGATCACTTTGGATGCTTGCTTGCTGCATGTCATTTGAAAAATGACAATGCACACAGTATACATGAAAGTAACGGCAACCTGCCCACAGCCATTTCTATCACTATCAGATGCTCAAATTATAGAGTCTTTAAGTGTCAAAATATGTTTATATCATTCAGTGCCTGAATGATTTATGCCAAGAATTCAAAGACTATAGCAACAGTTTTTCCTCTTATCTCTGTAGTTTTTGATTAAAGTCCACAATTGGGTTGGGGGGACACCATCTCTATCGGTTGCCTGTAGAAGAAACATTAAGCAAACAATATTTACACATAAGTGCAAAAAACCACACACAGCTTAGTGGCATCTATGTGTGCCCATCCCCAACCCCTCACTCCCCAAATCACAACCACAGTTTTTGAGAATAATCATCCGTGTCTCTGCAAATTCAGCTCAAAATAATACTGATGGACAAATATTTTGAATGCTACAGCTTGTGCAACTGCAAACTTTAGGACACAACTAATCATGCCACTTTTTTCCTTGTTTACTTAGAAAGAGAAGAAAAAGTTCTGAAGGGTCTTAGGAGTTCCAGAAAGTAAAAGCTCTGAGTCATATAACACTGTACAGATTAGTTCTACATTAATGTTTCTTAAATAAAAAAACAGAATAGGGCCTTTTCTAACACGTTGGTACCAAGCGGTAGTTCCTTTCCATTCACTGTAATAAATGTCAAAAATAATATTGGGTTATAAGTAAGAGTTATAAAGCAACAAAAAAAAATTAAATTTGCAGGTTTCTACCCTCCATTCTGGCTCCCTTCAGCGGATGCTTTGCCTGTGGGCTTGATTCCATAGGATGCTTAAATACAGAAATAAATATATAAATAATTATAAGCTAATGAATAGTGTCACCAAGGTCAGTGAAACTATTTATGTTTAACATTATGCACATGCCTAAAGTGCTTTTTTGGACCACAGCCCACAATAACTTCCATTTTATAGAAAAATACAGTGAATAGTTTAATAAAATAGATGACACCGTCTTAAGGGATATTGTGAATCACATCAATGTTCTTCTGGCTTTGATATATAGCTCCTAATGAATAAATGTACTCTGAGACTTACTGGGATCCTCTGCAGGAACAGTACGTTTCAGACACGTAATATGTCTGTAGAGAATATAGAGGAAATGATAGAGAACCTGGAGCACTGGCTCAGTATTTCAGAGCTTTTAAGTATTACAACCGGCATAATTCAAGATGTGAACATGTTTGCAGATCTCTTCAAGAGATTTAAACTCTTGTTTTGGTAAGTAGTTTTGGAACAGATTAAGGAAAGAATAATCAGGTGAAAATTCTCTAAACAGAAGAGAAACTCAATGTCTTAAAATGCTATGAACAATCTCCAAATAAATCTCTTATAATTACAATGAGATTTGACTACATGTATATATAGTCATCAAACAATACATATATAGTATATATATAGTATATATACTGTATATATAGTCAATCAATCTAAAGCACAAATGTTTCCAGAGATAAAATTAAAAATTACTTTCAGATTATAAGCAACCGTTAACAACATTAAAAAAAAAAATTCCTCTCCCATTTCTTATGTAAAGAATGTCTTGGGAGACATTCCATCTTTTGGAACTGCTGAACTTGCTACTTTCATTTGAAAACTTAGATATTAAGGATTTGGTTCTTTCAAGCCATAATGTGTGATTACATAGGGATCTTTTGCTATTTGTGGTAAATTGCATTTCACGGAACCTGGCCTTTAGATATTAACATCTAATCAATAATAAAAAAAAATACTCTTTTAAATGTTAATACTTTTCAAAATACTTTTCCTTTTTCATAATTTTTTGCTTTTCTGAAGACTCTGAAAGCTCACTTTCCTCCTTTAATTTGCTATGTGATAAACTGTAAAGAAACAATAATTACTATTTATGTTTAGAATAACATATAATTGAAAGCCTAAAATTTATAAGCTATATTAAAAACTAAGTAATTTTAGAACTCAGGTAATTTTGTTAGCATCTTTCTGTGAAACTTTTGTTTGTGCCTTTTCTGTACTGAAGTAAAAGTTTCCTCTAGTTAAGTTTCATTTGAAAATAAAAACACTACCTCCAGATTCACTTTGACAAAAGGAAAATACTTTTCCTTACACTTTACAGTAAATGCAGAGAAGCAGAAAAATATGCTCTATATTTTATAATTTTTTTTAAAAAGCACCCTTAAAGAAAAAAGGTAGCGAAAAAAAATGTTAGAGAATAGCACATTTTAAACTCATAGTCTTATGATATTTATTAGCTTTGATTCTTTTTTAATTCCTACCTATAATTCTGTTATTATTCTAAGACTATATGAAAAATGGTGGCCAGGAATATCATCGTCCATAGAAAATTAAGCATTTTCTAAAGACAGCAGGAAGTAAAGGGGAGGAGCCTGCTTAGCTCTTCAATATAGCAGATCTAATAAATTATATGCTGGAAACAAAATTTCCAGAGCTGAGCTGTCAGCAAGGGTAGAACTAAACGTTGCCAACCAACTGAAAACAAAAATAGGACAGAAAAGACCAAGAGGAAAAAGCATTAGTTCTGAGAGAAGCAAAAGAGCAAAAAGTGCCTGGGCTGCGGACGAAAGGAAAAATTACAGAAGTAGACAAACTAAAAAAACAAACACAAAAAGTAAAGTTAATGCTTTCAAGAAGAAAAAAAATTATTGTGTTGAATATATTAAAATACTGTTCAGTGCTCAATGTTTGCTACCTCTACAGTGTTACTCCTCTCTGTATACAATTACACTAGTTGTCCAAAAATGATCATTGAAAGATTTCAGGGTGCATGTCACCTTTAAACCTGTCCTAGATGAGGAAAGCTCCTGTGTTGGGCTCCTCAACACCTGCAGCAAAGCAATGAGAACCCTACTAAAAGCCCAGGTATGGGGAAAGAATGAATAAGAGGGGAGAAAAAAAACGGAAAGGAGAAGAGAAAAGAGAAAAAAGAAAAGGATAAGAATAAGAATCAGTGGACCACTGTAGTACAGGATGGGAAAGATGTTTGTGACTTTATGAGTCTAAGCTGACTGTAGGGCTTTTGACCCACAGATAGCTCCCTTGAAAAATCCTTGTGTCTCAGGTACATATCTGAATTTTGCCCATAAACTATTATTACTTCAGCACTGAGTGAAACATTTTAAAATAAGTCCATATGACTTATTCACATAGAACCAATGTTCTTATAGATAAGATAGATTGGGAAAGCTCCCCAAATCTCTTGTTTTTAATCAGTTTGAAAAAATGATAGTTGGAAAAAATAAAATCTAGAACTGTTACACAAGTTTTGAGAATTAGGGTGCTATTATACAGTAAATGATGAAACACTGTGAAACATTTTCTTCAGTTATCCATTTAGCACCACCAGAGATGATGTATATGCCATCTCTGCCAAATTAAAAATGAGGGTTGAAAAACACCTGACTGCTATACATTCATGAAATGAAAAAGAACAAACTGATCAGAGCATAAAACTATACCAAATATATACAAACTCAATGGCCTCTGAGCATCATTGTTGGTAAAACCATATCCTGTGATTATTTCTCTGAAGTCAGTGTGACACTACAGAGTGCTAAATATTCATTCTTTGGAATAAATATGAATTGAGAACTATTCATCTTTTTTCAAACATCTGACAGGCTGCATAAACAGAAAGTATATATGGTTTTTTTAAAGTAAACAATACAATAAGTAAAGTGATTTATTATGTAATTTATCTCTTTCCATCTCTGTGCTGTTCATAATTCAGATTCATACAGGGCAGTTCATATACCATTAATATTTCCCAGATGTGTTTTACTTTAAGGCTATGATCATTTTAAATGTTTTAAAATGTATGCCATTTATCATTAGTGTTACGGTGGTGTCATTCCCATTATTATAGTTAAGGTTGTGTCAGCAGTTCTATAAGCCCTTATTTTCAGGGGTTCAGAACTTGGCAGTAAGAAGTGGCTACAGGCTGAAACCTGGCATAAAGCATCATAGCTTGGGAGCAATTAAATTTCTTTCTGAAAAAGCTAACAAAGGATTTAGTCTTGAAATTCTGTAGGAGAGAAAGAAATGCGTTCATGGTTTTAAGGTATGAAGTTCTGCTGGCAGATCTTAGAACTTGTTTTGTGCTGAAATGAATTAAGGCAAAAGAATGTCCTGCAGGAGGTGGAGAGTGCCGGGGAGTTGGGGAGGATAGAGGTAAATCCTTTTGAGCAACTCAGCTGTGTGTATTTCAAACAATCTAACAAATACAGCAGGGCATCTCAGTGACATCTGTAGCACCTGGAAAATCAATGAGTATACGTTTTGAACGTGACTTCAAATATCAGGATGGAGCATTTCCAGAACTGCATTAATATAACAGCAGTTTTGCCACATGGCAATATCTTGGTAAGCTTCAATTTAAATGGTCCGGTTTTATTTGCAGCTTCACTGACCTCCCAGTTCTGACTGTTTTACGTTAACTGGGACTGGAGTCATACAGAATTACTAGGCCACAGAGCTAATATTCAAACAGAAATCCTGACCAATATTTCAAGATACTCATGCTGCTCTGAAACTCTTGAGTAGATACATTCTGCAAGAAACATATCCTCAACTCTTGCAGAAACTGAGTTAGTAGTAGAAGAATGGAGAACATGGAAAACCCTGCACTGCAGTGCTGGTCTACCATCTCTCCAGTTTGAAGCTACAGTTTGCCTCTCTTCCTGCCACAGCACAGAATTTGCTTCTACTGTCTTACAAAAATAACTAATTTATTTAAGAAATCAGGAACCCTGGAAAATATGTTCTTTGAAATTGTTTTCAGCTAATCACTAAAACTATTAAAATTTGCCAGGTCCACAATAAGAAAGGTTGTTATACTTAGAATAGCCATTTCTTTATTTTCCTGGTCACTGCCAACTCACATTCTGTAGAATTTGAGATTCTGTGAGCATTTCCTACTGACAGTTCTTAGAAAATTCAGATTAGCAAGCTATTTGGTTTTTTTATTTTACCAGCTGGGTCATACAGCAAGAATAGAGTACTTTTCTGGTCCTGCTTTCAGAACCTCTTTTCCCCAAAAAGCTCTCCTGTTCCCCTCCTTTCCAAACACAGTTCCTGTAAAGTCAGAGGTCAGGGCCAGTCCGAGGAATCACATGCCTCTACCCACCAGAATCGACTACTTTGTCTTCCTTTCATCCTCACACAGGTATTCATCAGATCTCCCCATTCCCAAAACTCCAAATTTTTATTCTTTCCTACCACAATTTTATTTTCCTTTGCTTTTCTATTCACTCTGACATAACTGCTTCCACAGAGTCATGCCCCAGCACCTTCTTTAAAAATCAATTGCTATGAGGTTATGCCACCCAAAAAGTGAGTTGATAATGCCTGCCCACTTCTTGCAGGACCACTGCTATTGGTGTCCCCCCACCTCTGTGCTAAAAAAGTGTGCCTGCTGTTGCTGTGTTCTTTTTTTACTTCTGCTATACTAAAGGAAACTCATTTCCACTTCTAATTAAGATGGCATGATTCTACACTACTAGTATGTCACTATTCCTCTCCAGAGTGGCACTCTGGAAGATGTTGCTTTTCACTCACTGTCTCAGCAAGAGAAATTCCTTGTCAGAACCAAGTGCCAATTCCCGACCAAATACAACAGTTGTTCTTAATAGGACCATCTTTTCAGTGACACGGCCTAAACATCTCTGATCAGGAAAGCTGAACTTTTCTGGAAGACTGCAACATGGAAGCTTCTTGTTGCCCTTCTTATCAAGCATTCTCTCCCCAACCAGTCATGTTATTTAAAACTTTTTACCTCTTGTGCCCTGCACCATTGCAAGATTCAAAATTTGAACAAAAAGGAAGATCTTGACTCTTCAAGCAATTCTTGAAAACACGCTTTATGGCCGATTGCACCACAACTGGGGAAAGAATAAATTACTCAGCTATCTGGTAAAATGTGATTGAATAATAACTGATTATCAAATATTTTACTTGTAGATTCTCCTTACATTCCACCAGAGGGCTACAGAACTCCCAAAATACTGAAAAATAAATTTGCCAACCTTTCCAAAGTAAACTGTCGCCTGAAAGTCTTTTCCAAATTGCTACGAGGACAGTTTTTAACTGATTTTTAGTGATAAGTCAAAAAAATCAGCAGAGATGTTTAACATTTTGCAGTTGGCAAACACTTTCTCAATAAAATTCGAGACAGGGTAGATTTAAACAATGGTTTCAACATGCCTGAAGCACGGATCACGATTTCGGTTCTGTCTTCAGAAAAAAGGAGAAAATCCTACCTACTTTCTGTTTTTCACCTACTTTGCTCATCTACCATGAAGCATGTTATCCATGTTAAAAAAGTTTCCATTTATTTGCAATTCATTTTCTTTTGTATAAAAGTTTTTACTTTTCACTCAAAAAATGTAAGATCCTACTGCTTCTGGAGACGTGCATTTCACTCTCCCCTTCTATCACGTGCTCCCACTTGTGAGGCCACAAGTTGGAATAATAAGAAACCATGACACAAGCAGAAAGAAGTTTAAATTTAAAGAAGGGAGAGCAGGAACAGGAAAAAAATACATATGTTAGATAATGACATATAAAAGGCTCTTGAGGAAAAGAACGTCATGAGTAAATTTTTCAATGAAAATTAATACACACTGCTGATTTTCCTTTCATAGAACTGGACTTAACTTTCATCTGCTAGCCTCAAATTAAATTGATATCCAAGCAAAACTTATTGAGATCTTCAATTTAAACTATGCCAAAACCTAATCATAGGTAAGGAGAATGACAGTAAAAGAAGAACTGATCCTTAATCTCCACCTAGCAATATGTTTGGAGCAATGAATAGCAATCAGTTTAACTTCTTTTCCTTGTATACAATGCACCGGCCATTTTATTTTTTGTTTTACATGTTACATGGTATTAACTTTTTTCACCTCACATTATAAATATGACAATCTACACCATTCATGCTGTCAGCTATGAAATAGCAAGATATATCTCTTCATTCCATACACAAAGGAAAGTTAAATTTATGAATCTAGCAGTAACGCAAGTCATTCTTTTATACTATTTTTCCCTTTCAAATTGGCAAGGAGCTTGAACACCAACTTAAAGCAAACATGCCTCCTCGATAAATCTGGTCTAAACAAAATACCTTTCCCCTTGTAATATCAACATTTACAACTAGTAAAAGAAGAAAGATGCAAAGATTTGTTTGCTTTCAAATGGAAAGAGAAGAAACGATTGTACAATTTGATTGACGTAAGAAAACAACTTAAAGATACCGAATTTTTTCCAGATTCTACTGCTACATTTGCCAAACTAGAAATGGTTCTGATAAAGTCTGCAGATTATAAAACATATTGCCTGTTGTATTTATGTTGCACTGATACAATTCAAACGCAAATAGAACTGCATAGCTCCATGTATTAGCCCTAAAGCTACTATAAGCTACAACTGGTTGCTCTGGAAGCAACGCAACAAATTCTCTGCAGTCACCATAGAAATCCTACGGAATGTAGTTTCCCACTGTTTTGCAATGGTGTTTTGGAATAACTATAAGGTAGCCACAGCCTTCAACACTATAAATGTTGCATCAAAACCTTACATCTTCTAATACATTTTCAAATAGACAATCTTTCTCTTCCTTGAAGAATTAAGCTTCCTATGTATTACATATAAATGTAATCATATTTAGGTATACCATCATATATAAATTATAACATATAACATATATATATAACATTCTGTTTTATGACTGAAGATTAGCAGACTGGTCCATTTCCACAGACCCCCTCCCAGTTTCCATTTTAACCTATCTTTCTATGGTACCACAATTTTATAAACCACAAATCTCACAAATTAAAATACACTCATACTTGTACAAGAAATAAGAGAGACAATCTATTCTGGGAACCTATAATATGTCCTCTCTTCACAGCTTGAACAAAATTTCACTTATAAGGTTAACCGTCATGATTTCAAAAACCAAAAGGTTAATAAGTCTCTGGACTGATTTTTAAGATGTATCTGATAGAGAAATCAACTTTTGTTTCTATTTAGTTCTTATTCGTCACAAGCCAACTTTCTTTTTTGACAAACTAGAAGAAAAATTCTTATGTCAACTCTGTTTTGTAATGTCAGAAAGAATTGGGCAATATTTATTTTATTTACATTCATGAAATTACATGCCACCCATGCAAGGACAGATTGGAGGCCTTTTAAAAGCTGCTGTTGTTATCATCCTATCTTGAAGCCTATGTAGAGGGAAAATTCTCCTGGTCACTGGTGCTATCAGCAAAGAGGTGCACAAACCCTTAGTGGAGCAGATGGTAAGTCCCAAATTCCTTCAGGTTAAATCAGTGGGATTATACAATCAAGAAAATATTTATGTCATCACACATGAATTTAAAGAAAAAAAATCCCAGTGCTATCCCAAGGCACAGTTACTAACTTAAAATTAACAAGATAACTGGGCAACACTGAACAATATAATTTACATAACTAAAACAAAATAAATCAGACTATTCCTCTGATATGTGTCTGGTCTTGTTCCATTGAAATTGAGTGTTTAAAGAATAATTTGATAGTAAGTGAAATTAGGCAGTAACACAGTTAAGACGATTCACTTAAGACATTGTTTATTCATATATTTGACAATGTTGCAATACTACAAGCCACTGAGTACAAATTCTTCATGTACATCTCCATGTGTCTTACACAACTTGTTCTTCAAATACAACAGTGCTGTTGGGTTTGGAAGGTGGCAGGTTGGGGTGAGGGTTTGGTTTTGTTTGTTTTTTTTCTTTGTTTGTTTGTCTGTTTGTTTGTTAAATTCAAAGGCAAAGACAGCACCAAAATGTGGGATTCACTATGTTGAATCACGTATGTTGATTCATGTTGAATCACCTTAGAGTATTGAAAGAGGGCCAGCATAGAGCGAGAAAACTGCAGGATCAGTTTATAAAGGATACTAGCGTGAGAAGTCACAAATTGAAGAACACACAGACTTCTTAAGCGCTAGATTAAAACCTTTAACATAAAATCCTATCATCATTTTGAACTATTTGACTGCATAAAGTAAGAGAACCTCTTTCTAAAAGAATTCTGTTATTTCTTTCCTCCTCATAAGCACTTCCAGTTTCCCAATGCTCTTTTGACAGTATAATCAGTCAATTCAATCAGAGAAATTCTACAGTACAATGGTAATTTTCTCTCACTTTTTTTTCTCCCTTTACACTGTCAATTCAAACCACCTGCTGTAAGCATTGATGCGGAACAGCTTAATATTAGCTCTGAAATTAGTACCAGTCCCCAGTTAAATACCTGGCACATTCAGTGTGGGACAGACACTGTTAATGGCACATAAACCCATCAGATGCAATCGGTACATTACTTGAGAAAGTCTCTTTCCAAGCTATTCAGAGAGCACCTCACTGGTATCACTGCACTAGACCTAAAAATCAGCCTGAGAGGAATGATTTGAGGAAGGAGGGGGAGAACAAACACAACCACAGAATGTATGTCTTAAAAAGGGAATTTCTATGAATATTCTATTGAATACATTAGGTAGCTTCCTATGGCAACATTTTATTTATTCAAATACACCAGCAGTGCCTTTAAAGGTACATTTTAAGGTACGAAGCATAGAAAATGAATTGTGCTCTGTTTTCAAATAGCAGAACCAAGTACAATTCAAGACACTATATAAAATTTCTCTTCTTCTTAAATCCTAACACTGGGCTACAACTATATGTATTAACTTCCATCACTTAAACATATAAAAAGACTATTGAATCTAATATCTTACAAATGCATCAGTTCTCCTGACTTGTTTAGCTCAGCAGGTAGGTCCATGCACATAAGTCAGTCAGCAGTGATGAAAGGCATTTACTATAGACTCCTCACAGGGTCATCAATGGACAACCTGTACAAGATTTATGCTTTAAATAATATATGAACTAAACACCTTGAAGTAATTGGCTCTGTG
This sequence comes from Cephalopterus ornatus, assembly GCA_013396775.1. NCBI lineage: Eukaryota > Metazoa > Chordata > Aves > Passeriformes > Cotingidae > Cephalopterus > Cephalopterus ornatus. The sequence continues at coordinate 12,804 of VZRE01010090.1, forward strand.
AAGCTTCACACTAGGCCAGATAGCTTGTCTGTACAAAGTAAAATAAGATTAAATAATAAATGAAAAGTGCAGAGGTTTTCTAACCAAACTAATTCTACATGATTTTTTAAGTGCAAGTTGTTCATGAGTAAAGATGCTTTCACGATTTCATGCTGGTGTCATGGGGCCAGTCTCTTTCTTTGTCAACAGTAACTATCTCAGGGGACTGTGCTCTTTCTGGTGATGATGTTAGAAACTCGGTGCTCTCCTTCCCCGTGCAAGACAATTGAAGTAGCCTACATAACCATGTCAGGAGTTCATCAAATGCTCATTCTCCATTTTGGTTTTGTAAAGAATTACCACATCAAGATTTTGACCACACTACATGTAGCAAACCTCTAGAAAACTGGCATCAATTCATTAACTCGTTTACAAATATCATGTACTAACTCTTCACTAATGGGATTATACTGATAAAACAGTCATAGGATTTTCCCACAGTAGTTATAAAGTAGGGATTCACATTCAACCTTTCTTATTTCATGCTGACAAGGGTTTCCAAAACATCTTCCAGCTTCAAACTAACATTCTAGCTAAGAGCCTTGTGCAGATATTCTCCCTCTTAAATATGATGCTGTAGGCCATCTCTCTCCCAGTTTCACAACCACATAAATCCCTGTTAAAACTACAGGGATTTATTATTCATATTTATTATTCATGTAAGTACTAGTGTAAAATATTTAAATTCATTTGCAAAGCCTCTTTTAATACAGTCAAGCAGTTTAAAACTAGTCAGGGAGACCAGTGAGAACAGTGGGTCACAGGCAGTCCACAGCAGATTTGTTTTCTAATACGAAGGAAATCAATCTCAATCATGCTAGATGCAAAACTTGTTACAAAAAATGTAGATACTAGGCATTCCAGAAAGAAGAAATAGCCTGAAAGGAAGAAAGGGGAATATATTTAAACAGTTTATAGGCCAATTCTTGGCTGGTGTAAAGTAGCTTAGCTCTAGAAAACTAAATAGACTTTCCTAGATTTACAGTAAACAAAGGTCTTGCCCTTTATCTTTAGGGAAGTTACCTTCATTAAAAGAGGTGCAGGGCACAGTTAATCAAAACATTTCATATTCTGGCTTAAATTTTTGTCATGTCTCTGAAATGTATGAATCTTAACATTTACTTAAGGTTCCCTACTTTAAATGTATGGCAGTGGCTTCTTTCAAGAACACTGAATTAGAGGAGGGCTCAAGAACTTCAGGTAGGGTCACATCTTTCCTCACCACTCATGTTTTCTGTACAAGGCTGATTGACTTATATCTCATGGAAAAACCTACACATCGTAAAGCAGCAGTTCCAAGGGTTTAATTCACAACCTACCTCTGGGCTCAGCACCTCACATTTGGGAGCTGCTGCTCTAGAGTGAAACAGAAGTAATCTAGAAATAATTTAACCACATTGATATGAATAGCAAAAAGAAAAGGTGGGAGGAAAAAAGGAAAGGAAAAAAGTATCATATGTTTGAATAGAGAGAGCAAAACTTAATAAATAAATAAATTAAATTGCTTGAAGTAAATATAACAAAATGTTAAGGCTACTCCTTTAAAACACCCAAAGAGCATTTATGCAGCCAACAATCTAAAGTCCCTGTGACCTTGGCAGCCTTACAGGGGTAATCTTCACGTAAGATGAATTATTCTTGAACAATTGCTCTAATGTATTAGGCACACGCATACTGTCCTTCAATATTAGGCATGCTTGTCTTTCCACATCCTTATTTATACACAAACGTATTTATTAAGGACAAAGCGTGGGGGGGGGGGGGCATTAGAAAGGAGAAAAAGAGAGAGATTACATTCTATGCAAATATGCACCACAATACAAGAGCTGAAATTATTTGTCAGAACAGTCTTAAAGATTTCAGAGCATAGGGTAACTTCCAGTGAGCACTGCTCATAGAAGATTTAAAAGCTTCTGAGAAAAAACTTTCAGGGAAATCAGTAGGTAAAGAATGAACATATTATGCTTGTTAGCGACCCAGATGTATCCCACAAGCTGACTAACTGACATCTCAGTGACTATGAAGGAAACTCCCTTATATTTGTTAAGAGGACCAGCACTTTGTGATCCATCTTTCTGTGCTGGTTTCTTACCTACGAAGAGAGTAACAATTTCTGCCAGAAAGTAGAGTCAAGCATCCTCCGTGATCTGAAGAGTAAGCCAAGCAAGTTTGTAAGAAAGATTATGATTGCATCTGATAGCAAAAATCTCTGCTCAGAAGTACATACCCTTTGTTGATTGTTTCCTCATCCACCCTTGCCCCCAGTCCAACTCAAGTCCTTTCCAATTCTATTTCTTAGGTACATTTAGAGATCAAAGCACGTTCAAGAGGATCCTTGTCTCTAAAAAGAGGACCTAGATCAAGACACATCATTACTGGGACAAGTAGAACTACCTATATAGCTGTTTAAACAAAATAACCAGAGGAATTTCCATGTAATACTCTTTACAAGCATTAATTAATTAACAAGCACGTACCACAGAACTGAGGCATAACTTTGGAAGGTGAGTAGGAACAGAACTGCATTTCTTCAGCCTTGTGCAAATCTTGAGAACTTCTAAACATAGGCTGTTCAGTTCCCACAGGCTCACTAGATCTCTACAATTCCATTCATGCTGAACATCCTCGCTCTCACCCAAGTAAGGGCAAAATCATTATGCAACTACCTGACAACTCTACCCAGTAACAAGTCCCGATCTGATGTGTCCTCAGATCCTGCCTAAGTCCTGCCTCTGTGGGTAGGTTTTGCACAAAGTATCACTGCAGTTATTACTTTATTCAAAACAAGAATCTAGAAGAAAATCACGTGTGCTTCTATTCGTTCAGCAGTTTATTAGTTAGAACAATCATGAAAAATAGCGATAACAGGTTCAATTTCCTCCCCTGCCTGAGGTATCAAACTCTAAGGGCTCTAACTGTCAACATCACACCTCTCAGAAGGGATGGGCACTGTTAATTCCTCCTGCACTCTGTACAGCCAGAGGGAATGAACGTGCATACACACACAGCCTCTGGGCCTAGTGATCAGGCATACACTTGGAAAGCAGGAAGGGGGACTCTGATTTTGCCCTAGTCAATGATTGTATTAGTAGCTGGTATACAACAAAAGATACACTGAAAAAGTAACGTACAGTATGAACTTGCAACCTCCTACTAAGAGATCTTTTTTCCCCTGCATTTGGATTCTCTTGGATTTTAAAACATGTATCCAAAACTATGAATTGCTAGGCAGGGAAACTCAGCTTCCCCAGTGCCACGGGCTGGACAGCAGTATCGGGCTATTTGCCCAAATCTTTCTCCAGGCCACCTGGTAGCAACCTTCTGTTGTGTAGGAGAAACCTCACAGGCTTAATGCTTTTTATTGAACCTCTCTGCACGCTTAACAGCTGCGGAACAGTCTTATGCTGCCATTAACATTTTTTCTTCTTAGTATCAAGGAAGAGTAGAAAGAGCCCAAAGTGGAAGGCAATCTTCACATGAGCCAAATGCAAGAGTCTGCTGTTTAGGCTGCACTCTCATTCATCATAAACATTACAAATTGACTCCAATTGTTTTGTTGGCTCTTATATACCTGGGTCAATAAAGACTGGATACATATACCGGAGGTCAGAATTTGCCACTTGGATTTTAAATTGTTGCTGTGTGTTTCCTATATAACATGGAGAGTTGCTTCACATCATACTGGCCAGTGATGTACAAAAAGTATTATCCCTGTGGGAAACAATGACAATACATGTGAGGAAACATCATCATTTTACAATTCTTTCCAATAACCACTTTTCTTGAGGTTGGTAAATTTATCATATTAAAATACATCACACCTATCCAACCAGTACCAGAGGTCTGCACAAATAAATAGTCATATGCTCGTGTCATTAATAAACAACATGGGAATTCTAGGAGCTCTGGTATGTATACAAGACACACTATATTTGCTTAAGTACTATGCATGTCATGTTATCCTTCAGTGATTCATGGATCACGTGCAAAAGAGACAGGTTTTGCAAATCGCACTATTGAAAAAAGATAAGTGATGAATTCTATATTTATACTACTAAAGGGAAATTTGCAATCATGATACAGCAATGCTAGAAGAAAGGGATAATATGTGTGATATATTGGCCAGCCTTGACTGTGACTGTTCCTGCAGTGTAAGAATTTCTTTATCCAAGGACAACTACTTTCACCTTCCCATCTGTCCTGTGAATTTTTTAATGTCTGAGACAGGTGGCCTGTTGGAAACCTAAAACCCTGTGGGTACAAAATATGATTAAAATCTGATGTCAGGCTCTAAGATAAAGAAGAGCTCTATGTTTAGTTGAGAATTTGTAACTAACCTGCAAAAATATGTCAAAGGTAATTTGAACTCTACATAACCAAAATCTTTTTAATTCAAGTTCAGCATATGCTATATCAAAACTTTGCTTGCAATCATTTCCCTATAGATCAAATACGTATCTTGGTAAGTGCACATACTACTTTCTTTTAGAAAAGAGTATTTTAAAGGAGTTATTTAAAGGAGTATTTTAATTAAAGCTTCATTCCTAAATATAGCATTGAGAACAATAACGTGAAAGATTAATATTTTGAACTTACTACTTAATAACTTACAGAGCACACAATTAATGAATCATAATACATGCTTAACAATTATTAAAGAAAAATCTGAAAACTTCTGAAGGCATATCAAGAATTCAAAGGGTACTGGGTATGTAATCTTGCCTTTTTTTGGACAAGGGGATGATGATTTAAATGGGTCTTTTATATATTCAATTATACACCAGGAAAAAAAAAAGGCAAGAAGCCTAATTGAAATCTATTTAGAGGAAATTCACAATCTCGGCAGAGTTAAAAACTTTGGCATAGAATACTAAATACTGATTTCTGCTGATAATTAAAATTTAAAATGTTAAATGATTTATCTTGTTGTAAATAATTAAGGGAATTTTAAAAAGGCAAGCAAGAAAATGCAGTATGTGACTATATTGTGTATTGCCAATCTGTATTTATCAGAAATGGCACATACTAGATATGGACTAGGGTTTTCTGACTGTTTTTCATAATGATGTGGTATAAGGAGATATTAAAAGAAAAAAAATCTAAAGAATTCCAACAGATTTAAATATATTCAGTGAAAGTCAAGTGAAGCTGATTTACATTCTGGTATAATAGGTTATAAAACACATGAAAAAGGCCCTGTGAGACAAACTTGATAGATGACTTTCCAGCAATATCAAAACCAAAGGCATTGAATCTCAAGTATCATTCCAGTGTACCCTTAGTTAAACCTACACACTTGCAATAGAGTCCATAATATCCAGATGATTCTCAGGCTAATGATGTTTACTGGTTGTACAGCTGTGTACTTCTCTGACTTCTGTGAGCTATTTCCTATATACACTGGAGTAAAGATCAAAAGCAACAAGGTAATACAGGCATTACCACAAATGTGTGAAAATGTTTAGGCTCTGATTCAAAGCTCAGGCCTGTACTTCTATGTGGCTTTTCACCTTATTTTATAAACATTTTGAGAATTAAATTCTTGAGAAGAGTACTCTGGAAATTCATTACTTTTTTGCAAAGAGGTTTAGGCACTAAGTGCTCTGGAGGGGGTTTGTTTTGTTTAAACAGCGATATAAGTAGTTTCACTGGCCCCAGCAATCAAAGAGCTGTCTGGAAGAGCTAAGAGGATTGTCCCACCTCCTCTCCCTCTCCCATCACCTACTAGCATGACCTGCAAAATGCATTTAATGTTTTCTGAACTGGGATAATCAGGTAGGGCTACGTACTCTCCTGAGCTGCACAGAAAGCTTTTTATTTGTTCATGATGTTTAACTTCATTACATTAACTTGAAATTTAATATTTGTACCATTTCCTACTTTTCCTTACCACACAATTTATCTGTAATTTCTTACATGATGATTTTTGAACCGCAACTCACTTCCAATGTTGGAAGTCATTCCTTAAGCAACATGTGTAATATCAGGCAATTCCTTTTTTAATGCTAATAGATGTATCCTAAACTATTCACCAAACCCCACTTGCCCTGTTTCTGCTCTTATGTTAACATATGGTAGCCCTGCATTTACACCGCACGGTTGAAATAATATACTTTGGGCCCATATACAGCAAAGGTTCTACTGACAGGCCAGAATTCTTCAATGGCAAAACTAGATGATTTTCTCCTTGAAGCTGAAAAGGTTAGAAGGAATGTCTGGCTTAACTGAATCTAAGAGGAAAATAGTTCCAGGAAAATGAGAAAGAACTTCTAACCAAAGATCCAACTCAGATTTAGAGAACATAAACCAGAGTGCTTTTTACTCTCCACTGTTTGTTTTTAATAGTAAATTTATAATAATAAGCTGGTTGGTATCATTATTCTCCAAGAACCAAAATCAAATGCAAAATCAATTCCTTGCATGGCCAACATTACTTCCTCATACCGAAAAAGATGCCAATTTTTCACGTAGAAATCTAAAATCATGGACAAGAGTAGTCAAGAAGTCAGTTCATAGGAGATAACAGGTGATACAGAGAGGATATAGCTGATGCCTAGCAAATAATCATTCCTTGCAAAGAAGTTTCAGAACATCCCAGTATGAGATCTTCTTATATAAATTATTTTAAACCATCCCTAAACCCTCAAACATTACAGAAATGACCACATCATTGGGGGAAATAAACTCAGAATAGGCATAAACTGTCATATACTAAAAGCCTTAAGTATAGCCAGCAACAAATAGATCAGCCTGAGACTGCTTGAACAGTAAGTCCTTCTGGATTTGCAGTGGCACATAGGATAAGTTTTGGAAAATATAAAGCACCTGCAATTCCCTTCATCTGCAATATACAGCCTAACTCAAAGTGAGAGTTGCAGGTGTTCAATTCCACTTGGTATTAATCTTTGAGCACGGAGTGTTTAGAAAGGCAAGAAAAATTATAAAGATATCAAAATTTTGGAGACTTTATATTGCTACTCACATTTTACTTTGTTACACGAAATTTAAGACTGGGAACGTATTATTTATTCAGAGGCTAAAAACAAACAAGCTCATTTAAGTCACAGAAACCGCATTATATAACCTTTTTTAAAAAAACCCCACCACACAACTGCAGTTAAAAGGAATCAAAGAATACCTTCTAAAGTTTCAAAGGCCACTATACCATCCTGCCAAGCTCTGCCCAAGAGAGCCCTATTATGTGCCCCCTTCTTTCTCACAAGTTTAATTCACTCAGGATATAAAGAGGAGAGAATGAAATCCTTATTCTTCTGCAGCACCACACAAACTATGTCTGCACAAGCACTCCCTCTACCTTAGCTGGAAAAGTATAGTATGTCATAAGGTGCACATCATGCCACATCTACATAAGAATCATGACTATATTTTACTGAGAACATATGAAGCAAATCTGCTTTTTGTCTGCATTACTTTCATCTCCAAAAAAAAAAAGTTTTAGTGTTGTTTGCTATTCATCGAAAGAAAAAAGAATGTTTACAAAATATTCTGGATACTATATATTTGAAGTAGACCATGCATTGGAACTTGTAATTGTCAGATAGAGTACCAATGGACTTGACTTAGATGCATGCAGTTGTGAATATTAGAGATGTGAGAAAACCACCACTGGTCTGCTACTTTCTGTAAGAAGGAAGAATTTTGCAGAACATTTATAAAACCAGGAACACTTCTCAGCTTGACACGTCAAAAATGATGATATGAAGGCAAAGGTCTCAGGAGTATGTAACATCAGCCAATGAAAGCAAGTTTTAGCATTACATGAGGCATTTTATGATCTGTTTAAAAAAATTCTTAATAACTTTAACCATCTGATTCACACCCTTACTCCTAGAAATAATGAGTTGTTGTGAGTGCCAGCAGTTATCCAACTACAGTTTCAGCAGTGCATAGAGTCACATCCTTTACTGCTATAACTATACTCCAGTGACATGCAAAACAGTGAAAAAACACATGAGAACTTGCTTATTTTCTTAGCATACAGCCATTGTGCTACTTGGCTGTTCTCCATTTACCCCAGAGCATATCAGCATTAAATACCCAGAGATCGCTCGCTTGCTGAGCGGGTTTACAGCAGGTCACTTCTGGAATTTCAGGCTGCATTTGGCCTTAGTCAATAGCTTTTTCTATTTCCTTCATCAACTTCAAAATGCAGCTGCTCCTAACAGCTTTTAAGGTGTCTTACTCTCTCTTTAGCCCTTTAGTCCTGTGCTCTGCTCAGCTTCCCTGGTCCTCCTTCTTATTTCTCTGTTCTTGTAAACCAGGAAATTAAAAAGACTACACTACCAGGAAAGAGAAAGGTTTTAATTCCTGCTGAGTGCTTGCCTGTAAGACTGTTCCAGTTTCCTGGATTTATGAATTATGTTCTGACTCATTTTTGTAAGCCAAATAAAAATAACACTGAAATAAAATGGAAGTTGCACCCTGAAGAACAGAGAAGGACTTTATTGACTGCTTACAGAGCAAATTACATTTGTGGGAGAAGCAAAGAGATTAACACCTCAAAAGAAACACAGTTTAGTTAAGGACAAGACAGCCAAAATGCAGCAGCAGAGGAAGAAACTTCCCCTGAAAGAAATGTCCCGGCAACCATCCACCCATAGGGTGGTCCAAGAGTTCAGAGGATGGTCAGCATTGCCTTAGACAATGTCCACTACTGTTCTTGCCCTGGCAGCACTGTGTGGAGCAAAATATTGCCAAAAACACAAACGAACACTTTCCAAGCTTCCTTTCTCTTTTGTGCTGCCCAGATCACATACTACCAAAAAGCATATCCTGTTCTTCTTTGTTCCTGCCTACATGTGTGTAAGTCATTTGCTAACATTTGAACAAAGTATTAGCATCTAAAAATTCTTAACTGCTTTCCTTTAATTTAAGTGGGCACTTGAGTTATGATAGGCCTCATTTATTGACTGCTGTCCAATGACACTACAATGAATGAAAACTATGAAGTATGTGGTTAAAGAAAATAAAAGTGTGAAGAGTTGTGAAGATATTTTCTCCAAGACGTTATATGGGCTATGTGTTCAGGTTGGTATTTTGGTTGGCTGGTTTTTAAACTGCATTGCAAATGCATTCCCGAAAATGTATCACATGGCTTGGAGAATAATAATAAGGGGAGGAAGCTTGTAGGGAAATTTCTGGATTGAAGTTTTTGGTATGTAAAAATAAAACAGTGTACATACTACTATGTGTGCAAGGGCAGAAAAGCTACAGAAATCCCCTGGAAAAAGTTGTAATTTCAGAAGAGATGATGAAACCTTGTGAATAGTCTGCAAAAGGTCAGTTCTCCAACATTCACATACAACAGGACTGACAATGAGATCAGCTTCTTCCTTTACAACCATTCCTTTAAAATATTAGAATTCTTTTTTCATTATAGTTGAACTTTGAACAGTCCAACAACAAAAGAATCAGTGTCACCTTTTTTTGCTTAAAAAAAGTTATAATGTGACCATGGATTCCCCAAATGGTCACATATTGCAAAACTAAACAGAACAACTTCATTTTATAGAACTACTACACAAATCTTTCTGCAAAAATTTAATATTTCAATTCGATCCCAAATACCTATACACTGAAGTGGATGGGTTTATATGAACTATACATGTTGCTTTAATTGGCAGAAACTTTGCATTCAGCTGACTGACAAAAGACTGCTAATATCTCCTATGTTACCATATTTTCTTTGTAATCAACAAAGGAAACGAAAATAACCTGTTAGAAGCTTACGTGAAAGGAAAATACTATGATGATAAAACCTCTTACATTAAGTCATCTTTGTATGCACTAATGGTGCTTATATATATACTATAGCAGTCAGTTAAATTCTTTGAAAGTAATATATTCAGTTATTTTGAAGAACCACATACATTTCCATTCAACTATCTAGTTTCCTCCTCTACTCTCTCGCCTTCTCTAGCAAAAGGATAACAACTGCTATTTATTTTACAAATAATTATTAATTTGTAGAAAAAAAATTTTAACCAGTTGCTACCACCCAGTTTGGAATTCGTTTTCACATTAGCATATAAAACAAAATGACTTGTGAAAGTTCCACATATATCAGCTAACCAAGTTTAACAGAAGCAGATACATTACTGAAAATGCCTCCCTTTTTCTTCTCCATAGTCCTACACTTCTTCCTTTCTTTCCTAACACAGTGGAAAAAACATGTATTTTTCATATCAAAAAACTGCATATAAATACACAAATATTATATACATTTTTAATACATAAAATTTGACCCTTTTAGCCTGCCCATAAGCACTGCCAAAACATTTTTAATACTGCAAAAGCCTTCCTGTAGGTCTGCTTAAACACAGAGCTATGTCTTAGTCTGTGTCACTGCACAAACATCCTTGTCACTAACCTGGGCACTGCATAAACTTTTAAACTCAGCTTAGGTAGCAGCTGCAGTTGCACAGTTGCTGCTACAAAGTATATCTAAGGCTATTGATAAAATGTTGAAGCAAAAACATCGTTGATAACAACAGAGCCAAATATTCATATCCTGACAAGTCCTAGCATGCAGACATCAGCAGGTACTGCTGTTGTAGGTAGCACAGCAGGAATCCAACTAGAAAAGCAGCACCCACCGGGAGAAGAGAGAACTCTCTCTTATCTCCCATCTCTCCTGCCAAACCTGACCAGTGACCTGCTCATTTCTGCTGAACTCCCAGATTGTTTACTGTGTGATGCATCAAATTCTCAAAGCATGGAATAATATGTAATGTAAAATTGCCATTTGAGTTTCTCACCCATCTAGACAATCTCCATTTGACTTTCACAAATACACTCACTATAACTCTCCTCCCAGAATCTCTAATCCCTCCACAGTCAGCAGTCTATCTCTACACTTTTACTTTCCCTTCAACACAAACCATATTCTTTTTCTATAGCTTTCTCTTCCTTTTCACCCTGGCACTTTTTCCACTACTGCATCATCCTAACTCGTCCTCCACCTCTCTAATGGCTGCTTCATCATGTCTTTTTATAAGCTGTCACATTCAGCTTATACTTAAATCTTGCCCATTCTTTCTGTATGAGATCTCTGAGGTCCAAACAGCTAAATGTTCCATCCAGGTTGTCATCATTTTCTGTCTATAGTACTATAGCCCCTGCTTTTCTGTCTTTTAAGAAACGTCATCTTACCCACCTTCTATCCATTTATTATACAGTTACTACAAAGGTAATTTTTTCTTTGACAATGACACTCATCCACTTTGGAGGAGTTAAAATATTTTAATATTAACAATTTAATTTCTAGTGTTCTAGTGTTCAATCTAAACATTAAAACACTTTCTCTGCAAAGGACCACTGGCTAATAAAAATAAACCAGTCTTTTTACATGAAAATGAATTATCTATAACTTTCAACAAGCAATTCAAAAATTTTGCTCCTTCTATACTGAGATGAAAACTAGAATATTTTCTGTTTTCCCTAGCAATGTATAAAAGGTGGAGCTAAAACACAGATATTTACTCTAGAACAGCATATTGTCTATAGCAAGATGTATCAGATTTAATTTTGGGTCTAAGCATCGATTAACCTTAGTTATATGAACAACACATTCATCACAGAAGTGACTTAGAAAGCCTCAATCCAGAGTACCCAACAGCTTGATAATTAAAATATTTCAGTAAAGGGAAGATAGCTAAGTTTGTCTCTGAGTTTTCCAAATCCAAATAAGCAACCAGTTATTGGATACTAGAGGGTGCAGCAATCTTGAGGCACTCTTTACTTTCTTCTCCTAAATCCAAGAATATTTTCTACTAACTGCTTTGTCTTTTGATGAAAATAATTTATTTTTAAAAGTTTTTTTCAAGATAACAGAAAAAAATGTTAAGTAGCTCTGTTTAAATCTACAATTACCGCCTCATTCTGCATAGCAGCATAGAATATATTACAGTCCCCAAATGACTTGAGTTACGGTGTATAAAATGTTACTCAATAAAAAAGGAAAAAGACAGACAAGCAAATCTTCAGAAGAGGAGATTTAAGCAAAGAGCATGAGCTTCCTAAACCGAGAAAGGCAGCTTATTCCTTAGCTTTTGGGCATAATGGTAAAATCCTCCATCACGCAAGGTTTGTAGTTTCGTAATTGGAACTTGCACTAAGAGGGCACTGAAGAGCACAGAGGCCTGGAAGCAATATATCTCAAAATTAAATCAGGAGATATATTCAGGACCTTGACCATGAAAGGGCTGACAGGTCAACTTCACAATCAATCCTTTGTTTCTGAGTAGCCAATGCAGCGATGCTAGGATTAGGGAGATATGCTGTCTTTTTTTTTGCAAGATATACTTCTCCTGCAAAAGAGTTTTGCTCAAGCTTGGTAATGAGACCACTTGATAGGCCAGTGAGCAAAGCATTATAGTTGTCTAGCTTGGAGGAGATAAAACCCTGAGCCAGCTTCTCCTAAACAGACAAGGATAAATACAGACAAAGTATGGTTTCATTTTTCAAATGACAGTAGGAAGTCTTAATAATCTGCCCAATATGATGTTTAAAGGACACTTCAGATTCCAACAGGAATATGGATGTTGAAGTGGTAATCCTGTACTGCAAATAATATACAGACATAAAAGCTACATCAAAAATTGAGGTGGCGTTAAGCTTATAGCTAGAGCTACAAAATGAAAAACCTTCATTTTACTTGAATTTAACTCAAAAAAAAATCAACATATATTTTGATGTTTTTCAGGGAACTGATCCAGACAATAAAAGCACAGTTTGGATTTGCTGCTTTAACTGACAAATGAATTAGCATGTCATCAGAACAGAAATGAAACCTGGTATCAACTCAATGATTAATCTGGCCCAGAGGCAGCATATAAGTGTTAACTCCAACAAACCAAAACCACAACTCTCTAAAACATCAGACACGACTATCATAGAATCATTGAATGGTTTGGGTTGGAAGGGACATTTTAAGGCCACCCAGACCAATTCCTCCTGCAACGATTAGGGACATTTTCAACCGGATCAGGTTGCCAAAAGTCCCGTCCAGCCTGACCTTGAGTATTTCTAGGGATGAGGCATCCAGCACCTCTCTAGGCAACTTGTTCCACTGGCTCACCACCCTCAATGTAAAAAACCTTCTTCCTTGTATCTAATATGATACTACCCTCTTTTAGTTTAAAGCAATTACCCTTTGTCCTATCAGAGGAGGATCTGCAAAATGTCTGTCATCATCTTTCTTAAAAGCCACCTTTTAAGCATTGAAAGGCTGCAACAAGGTCTCCCCAGAGCCTTCCCTTCTCTAGGCTGAAAAACCTCAGCTTTCTCAGCCTTTCCTCATGGTAATACGTCCCTCCAGTTACCTCCATAGCCTTTCTCTGGACCTGCTCCAACAGGTCAATATCTTTCCTCTGTAAGGGCTCAAGAGCTAGATGCATTACTCCACATCGGGTTTTACCAGAGCAGAGAGGCAGAATCACCTCCCCTGATCTGCTGGTCACACTTCTTTTCATGCAGCCCAGGATATGGTTGGCCTTCTGGGCTGTGAATGCATATTTCACAATCATATTGGAAGATGTGAAATCACTCCCACAAATATCCCACTGCCTGACGAACACATCAGCTTCAGACCACTTTGAGATGGTGCATATCAAAAAGCCCAGTATATTTCTTGCATTCTGAGTAAAATGCAAGAAATGAAAGCCTATAGAGAAAAATTCCAGCTACATGGAAGATCTTTACTGTTATAAAACTGAGCATTTAGTCAAAACATTTGTCTAAACAGTCCAAAGTTCGTATCTGGATGGGCTTATGACATGACAATGAAAATACTTGCTGGGGAGTACACTGATTACCAGGACATCAGGGTCCAAGGAAAGCTGCCTTACCCATGCAACTTCCTAATGGTAATGTAACACAGTCCTTAGCTAGAAACTACTTTTGGATGATAGGGTTGTGTTTTAACAGATACAAAGCAGGAATTTAAAAAACATATTATGATTTGATCCTTTGCAACAGAGAATTTGCAAACATTTCCATTATTTCTCTCTCAGAGCATGAACAGGTCTTCATTGTTTTCACACACTAAAAGAAATTCCATCCCCATGAAATGGATTCCATTTCTTATTTACATGTTATTCTAACACACAAATCAAGATGCTGGAATTTATATTTGCAAATATTTGTAGGTTTCTTGCATTTTGTCTCTTGGAGGTTCACTAAAGACTTGCCACATTCTGCCTTCCTGAGGACTGGTTCAAGAAGTTAAATGCAGGTAAACTTTAGCGAAACACTTCAGAAGAAACCAGGAAGGAATAATGAGGAAATCAAAAGGACTTAGTCTGGCTGATAAATACTTTTAATTTCTATTTGAAACAGTAGAAGAGGAATACAGTTGAAGATTTATTCACCCACTTTAAAATCAAGAGAATTATAACCATCTGTTCCAACCTCCAGAACATACAGGTTTTCAGGTTTGGCCAAGCAGTTTGAATATATCATATCCATAACTTGTGCTCGAGTTAAAGAATTGGGGTTTAGACTGAGAACAAATCTTGAAACACCATTGAAACATAGGGCTTGGTTTTGTAAAAATACCTTCAACTTGGTTTAGTCACATAGATGTCCAAAACTATTTATTTTCCTCTTCCACCTTTCTACTATAGACCTGTTATAGACTGTATCTGTTCTCAGGCTAACATCGCAGGAAATCTAAATGAAGTTTCCTCACCACTGTTGCTGTGCTTGAACTGAAGTGCCATATTTAAGTCCATGCTGAAATACTTTCAACCATTTCATGTTCAATAACATAAAAAGAAAAATAATTTTGCAATCCTCCCATGTCCTGTTCACAGAGCTTATGAAGCTTGCCAAAAATTCCTGTGCACTCTACAGTATTTATAAGCCAGTCTGGGATACTGTTCTTGATTTCATAAGGCACTTCATCAAAAGTAACCAGATGACAAGATTACATACTCAAGAATTGTCTACTGATTTTTGAATATGAAAATTTGTTAAAAAGCACACCTAAAAGTAAGTTTTGAAATATACTTTGGCAACATTCTCTGGTTTGACAGCAGTAATGGTAGACCCAATTTTTATCCTAGAAAGCTGTTCTCTGCAAAATATAGTAATAAAAAAATTAAAAATAACTAAATGAGTGCAAAAACTGTCTGGATGGTTGGCTTCAGATTGTAGTGGTTAATGAGTTGTACCATATCTTGAAGGTGGATCACAACTGGAGCATCATAGGGGTCTGTGACAGGACCTGCCTGTTTAAAATTTCCATCAGCAGCCTCGGGAAAGTGTCAGAGTGGTCTCTTGTCAACTGTGGAAATGACAGCAAACTGAGGGGGACCAGCTGGTGGGCTTGCAGGCAGGGCTACCACCAAAAGCAACCTAGATGGGCTCAAGAATTGGGCCAAGAGGAACCTTGTGAAATGACACATGGACAAAACCTGGGGACATGGGGTCTTGTTGGGCAGCAGGCTGAACATGAGCTCACAGCGTGACCCTGCACACCACCACCCTGGGCAATATTCACAGAAGCACACCCCGTAGATCTAGAGAAGAGATTATCCACCCATGCTCAGCCCTGGAAGATGACATCTAAATCCTCTGTCCAGTTTTGAGTCCACCAATTCAGAAAAGATTTTGGTTCGCTCACAAAGTTCTGCAAAGGATTATCCAAGATGGTCAGGGACCAGAGCACTTGCCCTGTGAACCGAGGCTACAGGACTAGGGCTAGTTCAGCCCACAAAAGAGGTGGTTTTGGGCTGGTTATTTAAAAGCAGCCTGTCAACAACTATAGCGAGGGCACAGAGAGCATGGAGCCAGGCATTTCGCAGTGGTACATGGTGGGTGGTGAGGGACGTCAGGAATAACTGCAAATGAAAGAATGTCAGACTGAATATAAAAAAATAAAAAACCTCTTCATTTTCACTTTTGCCAAGACAAGTCAAGTAGTGCCAAAGGTTGTACTGGGTGGTTGTAGCATCTCCATTCTCGGAGGTTTTCAAGACCTGAGCGGAAACATCCCTGAGCAGCCTGGCAGCTGACGTTACTTGGGCAGGAGGCTGGTCCTGTGGTGCCTTCCAGTCTGAATTGTCCTATGATACCGTAATCCAATAACTTTACCACAAAAAAAAAACAAAATA
>VZRE01010090.1:28999-76499 GCA_013396775.1 Cephalopterus ornatus
AAAAAAATACATTGCACTAAACTTTCCCTCTGAATTTAAGTACAGAGTAACAGGTCAATTTAGAAATAAGCTTTACAGATGTCTAGATTCTAAAACCAGAAGATTCCTGTATTACACATATAACAGGATTCTTAAACTGATTTTTGTTTGAACTACTGCACACACCTTAGAAAAACATCGTAATTTATTTTATTTTTCTTTTGAACAGCTAAATATCTAAAATTGTTTCAAAAATTGCTATTGAAGTATTATTCTTAGTTCAAATACGTGTAACAAACTTCCATGCATTAAATCACTACCACTTGTGCTAATTACTATCCAAATATTTACTAGCCAAATCTTTCTACTCTAAACAGACAGGGATATACTCTCTTCTCATTCTATAATATCCACTCCAGTTTAAAAGAAGACAGAAGTATTTCTGTTACACAACAATATTATAAATGTATTAAGATACTTTCTATAATGGTTCAAATCAAATAAACTCTGTGTCTATGGACACACAGACATATACATATGTCTATATAATGCCCTTTCCTTGTTTTCTTTTCTCAGTTGTCATGCTGAGCAATAAAAATATGTGAAACTGTCCAAAAATGAGGATTTCCCAAAAAAGAAAAAAAATCTTCAGAGTTTGATTTTTATAGTGAATTTTGATTTTATAGGTTTGAGGGTTTTCAAATATATATTTATTTTCATAGGGCACACCCATAGTTTGTTACTTCGTATTTTTTGAAGCTTAGCTCTGTAAAGAAATACGAAGCCAAAACTTTTCCACAGCCACTGTGAGGTTGATTAATTCTGTATTAAACAAATTCTGAGCTAATTAAACTCTAAGTCAATTCGGTCCATGGCAGAAGGTTATTACCTAATAAACAGGATGTACTTTAAAGTTATTAATAATACACTAACATTGCCTTTTCAAAACCTTTGATTAACAAACAAGTGAAAATTAGCATGTGAAATTCTGTTTGTAGAGACTGTAGATCAGATTATGTAAATTTCTAAATCTCCATTTTTCCAATGAAGAGGAAGCAGCTAGCAACAGCTGTACAAGGGAGAAAACAGTACAGATATGGGGCCCAAATCTCAACAAACTCAAACTCCACTGAAATGCATAAAGTGGTAATGAGGTGACATATTGTTCGATATTATATTGTGTTGTGCACTATCAACGATGCAACCAACAATAAAATATAAACACATGGGATGAAACACTTTCATCAACAGTGAGGATTATCGGAATGATATCTTAAGTGCTAATTTTAAAGCCACCTAAATTCCTTCATGGTTAATTAGAAACACTCCTCATATCAAAATGTGAGATTTGGTGGATGAGTTAAGCAGAACAAAAGCAAGCCTTGCCCTTTCTCCAACAAGTTTAAGTTGCAGACAAAAATAAGATAAAACCTACAAGTTCTTTTCTAAAAATGGCTGATAATACTTTTTTATTTTCAAAATAAATTATAAACAATTCCCAAACAAAATGACTCAGTCAATTTCTACAGACATCAATAATACAAGTCCACAGCCTCAAAACAATTTATGTATTTATAATTTAAGTATTTATAATTTAAGTATTTATAAAATGTACATGCCGAGCTCTTGCTAATTAATATCATATAGAACTAAGAAAAGTTGCATGTATGTCAGTATGGCACAGATTCTGCCAGTGATTTCACCAGGAGGAAAAAGGCACAATAGACTGCTTCGTGTCCCAGAGTGTTGCCTGCAGAGTCTTATATATTCCTTAAAGCGCTCAGTTTTCAAATGATACACAAGCTTCTTGTCTTTGATGCCACACCCTAAAGCCAAACTGCTTTCTAAGTCAAACTCCTTGAGTGTGCTGTCAAAGGAAGAGTTCAAGAACACAAGACTAATTAAAAAAATAAAAGAAGAAAAAACACAAACAAATTTGCCAACTGTGTATAACAAACTTTTTGAAAAATAAGCATTATTCAAAAGGAATGAAATTGCTCATGATTAGTACAGTTTTCAGTTAAACAGTATTTGATAGAAGATTACAACACATACAGGGCCAAGGAAAATATAAAATTATACTAGTAAATCAAAAGCTTGAACTGCAAAACATATGAAAACTTTCTAGTGCACCTATTCAGCATTTCTCTTTTACTTTACTAAAAGATAAAATTAGCAAACTTAGTAAGGTAACATTTTACCTTAAACAGGTAAACACAATTTAGATATTTCCAAGATTTCAGGCTCCGAATGTAATAAAACAATGGGTGACATTGTATTATACTAGGGTTTTGTTTTTTAATATAAAAAGTATACTTGAGCCTTTCAAAGACAGTTTAAAGCAGTAAGAGTCAATATATTTGTCTTCCTTTCTATCACCAAAGTGGTGATAAGTTAAGCTGAAAAGTAATTGTTCTCAGTCTCTCTGGGCAACAAATTGGTGGAACAAATGCGCTTTGAAACACTGCTAGGCAGAACACTATTTGGCTTTCTGAAAGGACTTGGTGAAGAGAAAAAGTAAAGAGAAAACTTGGCTTCAGGTTCTGGAGAACAAAAAGAAAAGATGATTATGGAGTGAAATAAAAATATGAAACCCAAGGGGAGAAAACACAGTTGTTAATGGAGAGCAGCAGCACTCGAAATAGTAACCCCAAACTTGACAGACACAGCTCCAGCAACAACTAGCAGCTTCTGGTTGAGTAAGGACCTGCCCCAAAATTTTCACACAAGCTATATATCGAGGGGTCTTTCCACCTCTTCTGATTGGAGAACCGGTTATCAGCAGTGCTCAAAGTGATAAAGAAACCCAACAAAAATAGCTTTGGTTGTCCATTCCCCATCCTCACTGCCACACTAAAGAGACACTAGTTTTTGTTCTTGTAAGCACGCCGTTAAGTTTGACACACTGATTAAATAGGGGAGAGAAACAGTGTGGGGCATGGGACACATATATAAAAATAAATAAAGAAATAGCTTTTGAGAGAGAGGACTGGCACCAGTGTTTTGAATGTTTCATCGCATCTGCCTACATTCCATTTCCTACTTCCCTTGCATGCTGCTGACTTGCAGATTTCTCCTTATATTTTTCCTGTTTTGAGCACCATTCAAGTAACAAGGGAAAATAGCTCAAAATTGGGTATCTTCTGTCAGCTACCAGCACTGAAAAAGCAGTAACTTTGACATCTAAACTAGTACAGGAACTTGAAATGGAGATAGCAATATGTGCGTTCACGTGTACAGTCATCACCACAGACTCTTACTGAGATCAGAAACAGCAGGAGTGGTGCAAGCCTTCTGGTGCGATTTTCTTCAGTTCTGTTACAGAATGGATTACAGGGTCCAGGATCCAGACCTACTATCTCCTCACATTTTTTTCCTCTTAGGTTCTTCTTTTAGATTTTATGTGTAGAAGTAAATAAATAGTTCTAGCCAACATTACCCCTGTGGGCTATCACTGACTCTTTGGGTCTGCTAGAGCAGAATGGTGTGAAAGCTTCTGTTGCTCTGGGGAAACTGATCTTAAATTTGCTAATTTTATACTCTCTCTAACTAACCTAGCATAGCGGATCTGCAGTCCAGTCAACTACAAATACCTGAAGAGAAAAAAAACATGACGTACCATACAGAGTAAACATAATTTGAAAGCCCTTAATTTTAGGCATGAAGTTACACTGTACTAGGAAAGTTACTGTGAACGATCAATTTTTGGTGGAGATGCTTGCACCTACTGAATTCTACTGTATTTTTAAGAACAGATGGAACAAAACCAGGAAAAGGTTTTTAAGTTCTTTTAACTTTTTCAAGATTATACTGGTGTGGTGGGTTGACCTTGGCTGGACACCAGGTGCCCACCCAGCTGCTCTATCACTCCCCTTCCCAGCTGGACAGGGAAGAGAGTTAAGGCTGAAAAACAACTCATGAGTTTGGATAAGGCAGTTTATTTAAAGCGAAAGCAAAGCGGAAGCCTGCACACGCAAAACGAAGCGAAGGATAGCAGGGTTTATTCTCTACTTTTCATGAGCAGCAATGGTCAGCCAGACTTCCCAAGCAGCAGGGCTTCAGCGTGCACAACGGTTTCCCAGCAAGCAGCCACTGGAGACAACAAATGCCCCCCTCCCTGCTCCTTGCCTCAGCTTTTATATCTGAGCTGACATCATAAGGTATGGAATATCCCCTTGGTCAGTTTGGGTCAGCTGGCCTACTTGGGTCCCCTCCCAGGATCTTGCTCTGGATTGAGGAAGGAATGTTACAGTTGCTGATGCTATGTCAAAACACGGGTGTGTTATCAACAACCTTCTAGCTACCAATGCAAAGCACAGCACTGTGAGGACTACTACGGGGAAATGAACTCCAGCTCAGCCAGACCCAATACAACTGGGGATGACTAAAATATTTTAAAATGCACAAGTTATGTAATTTTGTAGTCACTATACCACATATGCATATCAATTGTCTTTTACAATTTTTGGTATTGCATATCAATATTGAGATAACTGACCCTATACAAACAAAAATCATCTACTTACACAAACATGCTCTAAAACTCTGTTATTAGTCTTTCCACCATGGAATGTACCTTTTCAAAAAACAAATGTCCTACTTTTACTGGAGTTTTACTACATAAATAGGTTATACGATGCAAAATTAGAGGACCCTCAAATTTATGAAGAGCCTACAGCTTTTTCTTCTTGCTGAAAAAAATGCAGGAATAAACATTTTTCTTCTGTTTTTATTCTGCCATAATAGAGAATCTGAGCTGCTGCCTTAATTTATAGTTTTTGCCACAGAGGAAAAAATGGCACAAATATAAATTCTTACCCTAACACTCAATGTCTAGATGGAGATGAGTGGTGTTCCTCAGTATTAGGTTTGATACCTTCATCAGTGACACAGACAGTGGGACCAAGTGCACCCTCAGCAAGTTTGCAGATGACAGAGAACTGAGCCATGCAGCTGACACACCTGAAGGACAGGATGCCATCCAGAAAGACCTGAACAAGCTCAAGAAGTGGGTCCATGTGAACATCATGAGGTTAACAAGTGCAAGGTCCTGCACCCGGGTCAGGGCAACCACTCAGTATCAATACAGGTTGAGGGATGAATGGATCAAAAGCAGCCCTGCTGAGAAGGACTTGAGGGTGCTGATGACTGAGAGGCTGGACATGACCTGGCAATGTGCACTCACAGCTCAGAAAGCCAGACGTGTCCTGGGCTGCAGCATAAGACACATAACCAGCAGGTTGAGAGAGGTAATTCTGCCCCTCTACTCTGTTTTCATGAGACCCCACCTGGAGCACTGTATCCAGCTCTGGGATCCTCATCACAGGAAAGACTTCAACTTGTTGGAGAGAGTCCAGAGGGGGGCCACAAAGATGGCTGCAGGAATGGAATACCTCTCCAACGAGGAAAGGCTGAGAGTATTGGGGTAGTTCAGGATCAAGAAGAGAAGGCTCTGGGGTGAGCCTTTCCATACTTAAAGGGGGCCTATAAGAAAGATGAGGACAGACTGGTTAGACATCTAATGACATCTGATTCTTGAATGTCCAGTTAAAAGTGTGAATTATGTTTAAAAAATTTCCAAAAGTATCAGATAAAAAATTCCATGTTATTTGTGAAACTGTGCTTTTGATATAGAGGAAGTAATACATACACTTCTTGGTTCAGTCTGGAATTTCATGGGAACAGTTTTCAGAGATAGGAATTCAGGGAATTCAGTATAGGAACTATTGGGAATTCAGTATGTTCCCTCTGCAGCATGTAAAGGAAGAAATTTCCCCTCTTTTGTGTTCAGATCACATTTAATAGAAACTACAACTGTGCAAGAACAAACAATATAGTTTATCCCTGCAAAGGGTCTTTAATAATGGAATTTAAGACTAAAAAGACTTCCTGTATTATCTACTTTTGGTCTCTTACATGATCAATCATTGAGTTTCAGCTGATAGCTTCTGAACTTCTCTATTGAAGCCAGTGACTCTGCCGGTTAACATGTATCCTACAGAAAGTTAGCTAATCTAAACCTGAAGACATCTACAGGTGTCAAACTCACCATTTTCTCAGAGTAGTTCGCCAAGACTGTCACATTTCTCTGTTTAACACATCAGGTTTCAGCTATCAGCCAGAAGCTCCTGTTATCATTGTCTTTTCTTTTATAGCAACTGCAGCACCTCATCAGGGTTTTGCCCCAGGAAGGTAGTTTTGCAGTATGAATCAAATAATCTTTCAATCTTTGAATAAGATATGTTGTATAAGTAAGTTTGCCCTGAAGTCAGAATATTTCATCAACACCCCTTATCTGATAAACCAAAAAGGGCCTTTTCAGAGAAGTCTTAATGCCATGAAAAACAGGACCAATCAATGCACTCACTTCTTGTGCATGAATCTTTTAAATTTAGATGCTCACTATCTTTCATTCTCCAGTCCTCTATAAATTTTGCTCCTGAGTAACCTCTGGGATTATTCTTGGCAGATCCAGGAAGCATCTAATATACAACCAAGATCACAGATGAATCCTCCGTCAGGATCAAAGCAAGAAGAGCCTATCCTCACACTTCATGTGATCTCATGAGTCAGAGCAGAAAGGACGAATCGTATCTGCTACAGGAGCTGCGGCTATACGCTTTTGCATATCAGTTTAGTGAGCTCTTAAACAGGCAAAATTGTCTTAAACCCATTAAGTCCACTAAAACACTCAGAGAATGATATCAAAGATGTAGCTCCAACCCTCTGGGACTGCAGACTTACTCTTCCATACCACACCTCTAGCCAGAGCATCCGTCAGTCAGCCAGACAATAAATTCCTTTTCTCACAGGCAATGAGTAACACTGCTAGCAAATACATACATTTTTTTCCCCTCTCATCTACTTTTAAACGACTACTGGTGAAAAGGGAATAGAAGTACTCTGTTATGTTACAGGCATTCACCACTCAGTCTGGCTTAACACCCAATAAGTTTGAACAGAAATTTGTGCAGGTAGAGGTATTTTTGTTCTCCAGGATCAGGATTAACAGCAAACAAACTGCAGAGATTCAAAACACCACTGGAACAGCAAAGCTTATGATCTCCAAACTGCTGCTGTTTAACACATTTACTTTATTCTATTAATCTTCCTGAAATTTTTTTTCTGAATATTCAGACAGTTTCTACTGAAAGAGCAAATACCTGGAAGTTGTGTGCTCATACTAGGAATCTTGTTTAATAACTGTTACTGCAGGAATATAGGTTGACTTTAAATCAGTATGATTTGTGCCAGAAAAAAATGCATTAAAATATAACAAGCATTTTGTCTTGAAGCCTTAATTTTGTGTTTTATCACAGTTGTATTTATGCAAAGAAATACTGTAGAATAATTTGTCCACAATTCTTTGGAAAGAGTAAATATTCCATTTATATACAGAGAAAAACTTCCTATCAATATCAAGATACTGCTGAATTTCAGCACTAGAACTGTATTTATTTTTAATTGCTTTAGTTAATAATCTCTTCAATCTAGAGACTGCAGAAAATGGGTCAGGATACAGACTGTATTGGATAACCTGTTCACTCCTAAAAAAGCACAAACTCAATTTTTTTGCACAAAGAAAGCTTTGGTGATTTATATGTTGTTGCATACATCAGCATTAAAACAAAATTGTTCCTAATAATCAGACCAGAGCCAATGAACTCAAAACTCTTCACATGTCTCTGGCGAGCAAAACAGAACTACAAATAAATAAAATGATGCAAAATAAGATTCACGTTAATATTTTATTACATATAGCTAATAAAGAAACCCAACAGTCTGAAAGTGAGCAGAAAACTATATATGCACTTTGTATTCATATGAAGTTCTGTCCTGCAAAAGTTACAGAATTTCACTTGATGTAATATACTCTTCAGATACATCCAGCATTTTATTTTTCTAAATAAATAAATAAATATTGGGAGGAGCTGTACAGGAGGTGCACACTTTAAATCAACTTATGAAGCTTTTGGGGAAACACAATCCTAGTGTAATCAAAATGGTATTTTAATAACATAACAAAATCAATAATAGAAGACATGTTCTTTTTGTTCAAAGGTGCTGTGTTTTGAAAATATTGCCATGTAGTATTTACGGTAACAGCTGTACAGTTAAACTTTAGGCACAAACTGAACTGAAGAGGATCTGGTGCATAAATAAAATTCCCATGGCAACTAAATGTGCTACTAGATAACAGAGAAAAAAGGATTTATGTGTTTGCTGAGCTGTCTTGCCCTAGAGGAATTCTCCAGGCAAATGCAGGCCACCTGCCACATATTATATTAAGCTCAGCTTTCTGGACTTATTTCCAAATCTACAGCAAAAAGGTCCACCAAGTTTCATTTGAAAGTTTCCCTGTCATGTTCCCAATTGCTCCAAAATACATAGTTCACTCTTCAATATGCTTCCCATATTGCAACAGAGATGTTTAATAATAAATAAATGTATTTCTGGTTGCAATTTTTATTTTAAATCCTTCACATAAAGTAGACAAGCAACCTGAATCTTCAAATTCATGTATAGTTGGTTTATGTCCAATTGTACTGAGGTGCACTATTAAAATGTGTGTAGTTTTTGAATTCTACCAAAGAAAATATTCTTTTTTCAATATTTTAAGGAAAAATATTTGGGTCAGATCATTCACATCAAATCTTTCTATGCAACAAATAGATTATCAGTCCAAAAGAAATACCTTCATATCCAGAAAAAACCTCAACCATTTTCAGTAGACTACATTGCTGATAGAGAAACAATGCTTGGGAATGCTTTAAGTTGGCATATTGCACTTAGAATTACTGAAAAAGACTAAAATAGCAGAAAAAATACAATCAGCTGGCAAGCAACGGGCAAACTTACTGCAAATAATGCCACAAAGTTATCAAAGGACCAGAGTATGTGTGAAAGCACACAAAAGAATGTTTACAGTATTATCCTTGTCAATTTTGCCTCTTGGAGATTGATTAAAAAAATTTTAAGCAACTGTATTTTACAATCAAGACTATCCCTGGGCATAAGGCCCAGAAAGGAAACTTCTTTGCTCAACTCTCTTCCCTGGGAAAGCCCTGTGACAGCATGAGCTTGCCTTATACAAGATGAATTAATGTGTGGAAACATACACCATACACACTTTTCAGCTAGCTGGTAAATTTAGCCTGATCATTAAGTCCATGGTTAGCATGAGACAGCATTATGAAATTGGGCACCTACACTTGTGAAGCACCTTGGTGTTTTCCTTCCAAAGGCTCCATGCAAGAGCTATATAGACAAGCCACGGGCTTCCTGCTATCTTACTATTTGGGCTCATCTCTTCAGAGTTGCTCATTTACATCCTACCTTAGTGTAACCATCTTTCCTTCAGGTCCATGTGAACCACGGGCTTGAACCAAAGTCCACAGAAATTAAATCAAGCCTTGTGCTAACATGGAGACGTTTCGGTAAGTAATAGGATACAATACATTCCCATTGTCTTTTATTCTCCTTGCTCTTGTTCGAGCAGGTAATCAATAAATCCAGTGTTTTAACAAAGAGAAAAGAAAATATTAATTTTTGTGAACTTATGTTGCAGTGGTCACCACAAGTTAATCTCTCTTCAGGATACTCCTAATGTATTTGCATTAAAATGCAGAACTGCTTGTGCAAGGACAGAAAAAGAGGAACACCTTATGGAACACTTGCAAACCACTGCAAAATAACATCTGTGTTATATAAAACCACCAAAAAGCAGGATAGAACAGAAATTAATTGAGAGTCAATATGGCATTACCAGATAGGACTTTGCATTTTTATTACTAATAATAGTTTATATGCCCTAATCATTTTTTTCTTTGTAGAAGGAGTAAAAATAGAAGACTAACATTAAATATTACTCTGGAGAGTTTTGTTAGAAGCGAGCACATAAAATACTCCACCAATAGATATGACAAATGCACTTTATATTTCAATGTGTCAAACCATTTCAATACTCAGAAACCATGTTGAAGCTGGCAGGCAAGCAGACTATATTAAATTTTTCTCTGGAATCAACTTCAATTCTGTACTGAATTATTGGAATTTTAGTGACCCGAAAAAAGGCTGTCAAAAATAATATTCAGTTTTCAAATATAATGCTCTATTACACATACTTCATGTAAAATAATACAGTTTCAATATAAGCAAACCAGTCAAGAACAACGTTCTAGTTGTATTTGTAATTTTAGATACAGTTTTTATATTGGTTTGTCATAGGATTTTTTTAAAAGTACTTTCTTAAAAAAATAATCAGAAGCTACATTTGGTGATTTAATGGCTTTGTTGCCAATTTGATACAGTTGAAAACTATTTTCAAGCAAATGAACAAAAAATTTACCATCATAGGACTGTAACCATGTTAATAGCTATTTCAAAACTCTGATTTTTCAAGACTCCTATAGACATCACAAAATTCTCTTAAGAACTTTCTAGTTCCAGGAAAACAGTTGTATTTACAAACCACTTAACTTCTTTTCCTTCCATTTAACTCTATGCTCTTTTTGCACAATGACAGCAGTATTTATTTTCTTCTTTATTTTTATCCCTTGTCTTCCCAGTAATCAACATTTTACTATGTTGCTTTTAAGACATCTTCAGCTCTCGTGTTTTACTATTCATACTAATAAGGTAAGAAACTTAAGAGTTAAGCTTCCCATTTACCTGCTCGCTAATAATTCCAGCCACTTCTTTCTGTTAAATCCCTACTGTTACAAAGTGCTGTAAGTAAAGAGATGGCGCTAAGTGTATCAGTATCTTTTCCCTTGTATCCACTGATGTGTTAGATGTATAGAAGTCACAATATCTCAGTGTGCTTCACTTAAATAAGGAATTCAATCACACATCACAGCTCGGGAGGAGGCACGGTTAAATCCACAGTAGCTTGGTAAGCAACACAGCCCATCAGCAGCTTTACTCTATGACAGACCCAGAGGCAACTTGAGAGCTGTCAGCACAACTGCCTGTGAAGCTCACAAGGGAAGCAATAGCCAATTATGCCCCATGACCTGCTACTGGAAAACACAGTGAGGAAGATAACAAATCAAGAGCTTGAGAAAACTTAAACTTTTCAGGGAACTATGTAGTTTACATCCTATCAAACATGGAGCTCACTTCAAGACTTTAAGAACAGGATGGCATTCAGTGACCATGCTCTGCCTGACCCTTATAACTCCAATTACTGAATCCTAGAAAAGGGACGGCACCTTCAACATTCCCTATCTGGATCAAAAATCACATGCTATTCACCTGGAAGCTAAGCTCGAGTTATATCTGCAAAGGATTAACACTTGGATCTCTGCATTGTTTCCTTGGCTTTCATATTAGTGTGAATGATCAGCATCAATGTAGACTCAATTAGAAAGGAATCAAGCCCACTTGGAAACTTTCTTTCCATCCAGCCCTTTTGACAAGTGGGTCTGAGTACCTACACAAATTTGGGGAAAATATTTATTTTTTATTAATTGGGAAAAATATTTATTTTGCTCACAGCAGCAAATGAAACAAAATAGAAAGAGCCTGTCTTGATCCTCATTAACTGACCTACCTCCTTCCTCTGTCCAGCACTGTTCCCCTAACATCACTGTTACATGAGTATCTCTGATACATCAGTCTAAAACCTAGCTTAAGTGCAGGCTCAGTGAACTACACTGAAGTCACACACATAACACCAACATCAACAGTGCCCTGCAAGCTGAGCTCAAAAACATTTCTAATTATTCTGTGTCTAGCAAGAGTCATTCAGGAATAAAATCTGAATTACAGAAGCTAATAAAAATTTCAGCCTCTGGCTTCAATGAGGATAGCATCAAGCCCGTATATATCTAGGTTAAAATAATCATGTTGAGAGGTGTAGTACACAGTTTATGCCTGTGCTTTACTAAAATACACGCTTACAGTTTATTTGAGGGCTTAAAGCAGAATTTTAAAGATATGCAGGCCTTTGGAAAGCCATCAGTATGCAGGATGAATTTCACTCTTTCACCGAGTTAAGAATACTTGATTTGCAGATAACATGTAAAACAGTTTTAGTTATAAGCCATAAGCAAATGCAAAGTATCTGAACATACTGACTGTGGGTTATTTAAACACTAACAAAGGGCAAATAGATTAAAATGCTTTAAGTAACTAAAGATGTAGATTAAATAGTTGTCTCACATACACAAAAATCAATCAAAAAACCCCACATCAACCCCCATAAAGAACTGACATGATGATTTAAAGTTTCATAATTTCAACACGAGTGGATGAAATGTGTGAGAAGTTATTGAATGTAGACATACTATTTGAAGATGATGATCAGGGTCATTTTGCAGTTCTGTGAACATGCTGGAGTCTGGTGTGGCAGGAGCCCTACCTAGGAGCAGTGGTCCAAAACACTTTATTCTACAGAAAGGAACTGTAGCCTTTTAAAATGACTGGATCTCTAAAGGTTATGGTGTCAAATATCAAACAAAATAAAACTAAATCCCTGATTTTAAATATTTTTCCTGTTAAACCATAATCATGCAGCTGATTTTCTCTAGTCAATGCATTATTAAGCCAATTAGAAAATAGGTTTGTGCTGGTTTAGAAGTAAACCTGAGGGAAAAATGAACCCAACTCAAGAGAGATTACAAGTCAAAGTTACAATTAACTAAAAAAAAAAAAAAGTTACAGTAAACACAATGAGAAAAACTGGTTTTCATCTGTTTTCATCCCCAACAAACAGATCTATAGCCCAGCACACTGGGACAAGAACAGAGCAGTGTTCATTAGTTCCTGGGGTTAAGCACCCCATGGCCCCCTGGGTGCAAAGTAAGAGGAAAGGAAAACCTGTTGGTCTGGGTGATGGTCACAGTCCTGTTGAAGTAATGATCATAGTCTTATTGAGAGTGGCAGTCGCAGTCCTGTTGAAATTCTGGTCCTCCTGTGGATCCTACGAATGGCATCAGGAGTCCCAAAACCCCCAGATAATATGTGCTCAGGTTCAGGTGGGAATGTCCAGTACCTCCCCCAGGGCAGGGAGTGTCAAAATGGGTGATTTAACTCTGTGAGTCATGGGATATTTTGGAAGTCTTTGATGGTTTAGGTCATTGCAGCTGCCTATTATGCCAGTCCAGTATGGCCCATTAGCAGAGATGACCCCTCAGGCTGGGTGTGAAAGTGTTGTTCTGGAGGGGAGTTATCACAGCTGTTATCACAGTTATTAGTATGAAGACAAAGAAATACCCCTCGCAGGGTTTCTTTAACACCCAGCTTGTAGACTGAGGTGTCAGGTGTGCCCTGGGCAGTGCTGCAAATGATCCATTATTCACAGAAATGACACGGAGGGTGTAGAATACACAGTTTTGGTTATAGCCACATAATTATAAACTGGTCCCGGCCCTTGCAACTAGGACAAGGTTAAATTTACTAATTTAGCCACTTAACTGTGTTGGGGGCAAAAGTCCACTGAAACATAAAATTTCCTAAATTGTGAACCAAAGTAGGCAGAATAAAGAAATACATAAAGAAAATACATAAAGAAAAAGCACATAATTGTGAAACAAGAAAAATACCAGATATATTTCCCCTTCTAGTATTTGTACTTGCCTCAGATTAAGGTGACTAAACTGTGAACACAAATGGCCAACACCATTTTTTCTAGAAACTAATTAAGCATATGTCTGTTAACAGTCACATCCTTGGGCATTTCCTGCAGATCCACTCAGTACACAGAGCTTTCCCTCTTTACCTAAATAGCTTTGTGAAATAGGAAATGCTGATGGAGCCAGTAATACTGCATTAGCCAGTAACATGCTGCCAGCCTGGCCTTCTATAGGGTTTGCTGCCAGGGAATTTGAGAATGTATAAGTCATCTAAGAAGCAGAATGAATGCTACAAATCTCTGTCAACAAGAAGAGAGGCATGGGTGGAAAAGGTGAAGAAAAGTGGAATAATTTGAGTGGTTCATGGGACAAACAAATTGCAAAAAATCTCTGAAATATCCCTTAGGAAGGTTCTTACCCTGATCAAGGATTTCTACACAAAAGAACAATCTGACCCTTTAATGAAATATTTTTAAAGGTTTTAATGAATATAAATTAGATTAGGTAATCAATACTTATTACTATGTCATATTTTTATCAAATTATATCCAAAAGCAACCTCTTTCATCCACTTTGTAATTTCCAGAGTGGGTTGTGATTGACATTGCTCTAAACAAAGGATGTCTGATATATGACTACATTATTGGCATTTTGTCAATGGTAGCAACTTACAACTTGTCTAATAACTGAAAGCTAATGATAATTGGCTCTCACCAAGTCTGGTAATGTACCCAGTTACTATCTAGCATTCAGACTGTAAAAGCAACAGCCCTGTTTTGCAGTATTGTAGCAGTTTTAGAAAAGAACCAAAAGATTGCTTGTGTTATCATTGCTTAAATCAAAATGAAATTAAGTATATCACTCTCTTTTGAACTCCATGATGACTTGGACTTGAAATTAGCACAAATATAACATAGCTGGGAGTCAATATAGCAACTTCTTGTTTTTATGGCTTAGCTAAGACAAGCTTTTAACTTTACATAAGTCTTTCAGTTAGTCAAAAAAGGTTTTTTTTCAGTATAAATTTATAGTCAGATCTATGTTTTGGCAACTCATTCAGATTTCATGTATTATGTGGGGAAATTATTTTGTGAGCTCACTCTGTCTTCCTTGATAGAAATCTGAAACCTAATATTGTTTAGTGTTCTGAATTTAGTGATGAAAGTTGCCTCACTACATAGATCAGAGCATTTACAAACAGTCACACAATACAGGCCTCAGAAGTGAAATTTAACCACAGCATCTTAGCAAAGTCTTAACAAAAATAATCTCAAATGAGTATCTGCATTTAATTTTAAGTACCAGGAAAAGAACAGTAGCAGAAGTACTTTATCTTGCCAGATCTGCTAGCAAGATCTGCTAGATCTTGCAATGTTTACAGAGGTAGTTTCTGTTGTTTGCTTTTTTGTTTCTTCCCCAGGGCAAAGAATTTTGACTACAAAACATACAAACACCTCCACTGTTTTGCATAGTCTAATACAGACACTGTGACTACAAATCTACTTGCAATTAAAAGAAACAGGTTTCACACAGTATATTCAATTATTAATATTCTATATTCTTCGCACACTCAATGAATTGCAATTTAAAAAGTAGAACATTTACTGATTTCAAGTTTATGTTTCCAAGCTTCCAGTTAAAAATATGTGAGCATGTTCAGACAAAAAGCAGTCGACATGCAAAACAGTGCATCCTGCCCAGGAACGAATAGCCAACATAAAAAAATAAATTAAAAAAATACAAACAAAAAAAACCCCCAACAAACAAAAAACAACAACAACCTAACCACAAAAAAACCTCACAATGTATGTAACACATTAGTGCTGTGCATTACAGGAAATGTTTTTTGCTGATAGAGGTCTCAAAAACATAGAGATAAGAAAATGTGGATAAAAAGATATTTTTGCAATATTGTGCATTCTTTTCTGCATCCATTTGCTGAATATATATCCCAACCTAAGTGACAACAGAAAAATCAAACATTTGTTTGTCAGAGCAAATGCAATCTGTAAAACGTGAAACATATATTTTTGAACACTAGCTGGAAGGTATCCCATTGGGGTAAAATTCAAAGTATGCACACTAAAACATGGGTGGACAAATGACAAACTTCTAAGTCTCATGACAGCACTCAGACAAATCGCTGCACTAGGAGTTAAGCTATATTTGGATGCAACCTGGAAGTATTTTGCTTTTATGACATTCTAGAACCAAAATGAAGTTGCTTTCCAAAAAGATGCACAAAGTTAAATATATCCTTCAAAGGAATTTCCTGCAGGACAGTACAAGAGTTACTGTAAGAGAACCGAAAGATAGGCTGTTTAGCAAAGAATCTAAGCATTATGATGTTGAAGATCTTTTCAGCTTCAAGGCAAATGAGTGGCTTAAGAACATGGAGGTGTCTGGTAGGCAGGGTAGAACCTGCAGGTGTGAATCCTGCCCACTGCTCTGACCAGCTCAGAGAGGGAACACCTGACTGCAGGCTCACGAAAGACTCCTCCTTCTGATCAAAGCTCAGTCTTGAAACTTTGATTTTGAACACTTCATAACACAGCATAATGAGGATGTACCTCTACACTGAGGTTTCCTTTTCCTGATGAGCAAAGAACTGATGGTTTTTACTATTAATTCTACATATTCCTTGTTGGAACTATCTCGTTTTGATTTAAAAGTCATTGTCCTAATTGGTGGTACAATAGCTGACAAAAACTTGTCTTGTTAAACACAAACATTGTTTACAAAGGAAAGGATATTGCCAGGAAATGTTTCTTATCCTTGAAGCATTTCATAACTTAAAACAATTCAGACTGGATCTCATATGCAACACTGAATATTGTTTAAATACAATTTTCTTTCAGGTTTTTAATATCACATTACTTCACTACATGATTACTATTATATGAAAGCCATTAATACCCTTCATTTACAGAAGAAAAAAAAAAAAGACATCACAAACCTATCTCATACTTTCTTCCTGATATTATGTTATTGATGAGGGGAAAACTTCCCTTTGCCCAGGCACATTTTGTCCCTGGTTGCCTTTGAAGTTTATTCTGAAGGCAAAGAACCTCTATGTAAAATACCCACCAAACAAATAACATCTTCCCCGATATAGCTGAATGTTTACGTTTGTGTGGTGAAAATTCTTGTATTTGTGAGCATTCAGAATTTTAATCATAATTTCTTTGACATGCAGAAATAAACAGTGTGTGTGAAGTGGCATCCTTTAGAAAACAGAATCCCAAATCAAAAAGATACAAGTCAGGAGAAGGCTCTGTTCTCTGCTAAATTAATTACAATGGAAGCCATCAGAATTTAGCAGCACTGATAGGTTTATTTTCATGCCTGCCTTCACTCTGGCAATTCTCCCCAAAAGAACTAATGTTGCAGGTGGTTTGAATTCCTTCCCTCCCTTCACCAAAGACCACCCCCCCCACCAAAAAAAAAAACCACAAGAGAACTTCACCTCACAGGAAAGTTCTGGTACTCATGTCCAACTACATGATATTATTACTACCTCAACAGAAGCATCTCACTTCTGACACCCTGCCCCAATGCACTGAACTATATTAGATCACTGTTCCTACTGAAGCACAAGCTGCAGTTGTTATTGTTTCTATCATCATGCATACACAACTTTGGGATAAGGGTACTGAAGCACGAACAACTATGTCCCGAGTATGGCTGACCATGGGTCCGAAGGGCAAGGATCAGAAAAGAAATACAGCAAAAGGATTGATGGCAGACAGTTAAACAAATTAACTCATGCAATTCTTGGAAGGTCTAAATAGCAGCAGGTTTTATGGTTTAACATACTTAATGTCTGTTGGTACCAAAAAACAACTCTGAGGATAATTTTCAAGAGGTGAGTTTTTGAGATTGCTTCAAGAAGAATGCTGTCTCTGGTGGTCACCTCTAGCTATAGTCAGCTCAGAGACAGGAATTTTTGCTTACTACAGTGTAATTTCTCTAGTAAGGTTAATCCTGTTCTTTCCAATTATTATGGAAACCCTATCAGGCATGTTTGACTGTTATAAACAACACCAGTCTATTACTGACGACAGCAACAATTTTCCAAGATGTCAGTAAATCACTGTATCCCAGCTGTGTGCCAGATCTTTTTGGCACTTACTTGTTGAACTGAATTTCTCATGCAAGAAGTGTTTGTTTGAGGAGACAAGGAGGTGTTCTCAGCTGGAGCTAACAACAGGAGGGAGGGCAGCACTGCCATGAGAACAGATAGGTACAGGGAAAAAAAAACTGAGTGAATCCTTAAAGACAGAGATGAAAGATTTCTATTTGATTGAGCTGAAAAATTACATTAGAGGGAAAGGAACTCCAAGGGGGAGGATATGTGGCCAGTACAAGAAGCAAGGAACATCACCTTCATTGATGATCTGGGTGATGGGGAAGGGGGTACCCTCAGCAAGTGTGTTGATAGCACAGACCGATGACACTTCCAACAGCTAGGAGAAGTAGCTAATACACCTGAAGGTCAAATCCAGAGGAACCTTGACAGCCTGACAGGAACCTCATTAAGTTTAGCAAGAAGAAGTGCAAACTTCTGCATCAACATAATACTGGGAGTCAACCCAGTTGGAAGGCAGCTTGGCAGAAAGGGACCTAGGAGCCCTGGTGGACACTCCAGTTGAACATGAACCAGCAATTACACAGTTGCAGCAAAAAAAGGCAGATGGTATCCCCAGCTGCATTAGAGAGTGCATACAACCACATCAGAAGTTGATTGTCTTTATCTGCACACAGGTTGCAACTTTAAAAAAAAAAAAAAAAAAACAAAAAACAAAACCAACCAACCAAAAAAAAACAAAAGACAAAAAAACCCAAAAAACAACCCAGAAAAAATGCAAGTAAAGAAAGAGTTTTAATGCTAGGGACACAGAAGCTTTCTTTTGGCAGATGAAGACATCAGAACCAGACAAAATGGGAGTTTTGGGGATGATGAATGAGAATATGACACAGGATTTAGAAAAATCGAAGTTCATTTTATGGCCAGAAGTTTACAACGTGAGAATTATGGTCTAGTAAATTCTGAAAGATTACATATATCAGTAAGGAGAATTTTTGGAAGAATCATTTCATGGTCCTTTTTCCCTGCACAAATTTATTTCAAATGAATGAGATACCTGTGAGCACTGCAGCCACTATGTGAATCAGCTTAAGCCCTATGAACCTTTGCGCTTCTTTCCCCTCACCCTGAGCACATTGGGTACCCTCTAGGAAGCTCACTTTTATTGATACAGAAGAACTTCCTAAGTGGGACCAATCCTACCCTTGCCAGTTACTGTGAAATATCTCTCACATATTTACTTGTCCTAGACAACACAGATCTAACAATTACGCCAGATCTCAGAGACAATAGTGAATCACAGCCACAACCCTTCAGTCTGCCATCTACACATTAATCTGAGGATACGAAGAAGTCTTCAGAATGAAAAAGAACTGAGAGACACATTTAAAGAATAGCCCTGATTTACTTCATTTGTTATACATGGACTTAATATGCACTTAATATGCAGTTATACCTAGATCATCAATGAGACTGGGCATTGTATGGAAGACAAAAGATAAAACTACTGGGTATCTGTTGTATGACAACAGCATCACAAATGGATGTATGGAGTAAGACTTCTTCAGAATAGGCCACCAAAAAAGAATTGTGGGGTTTTTTGGTTGTTACTCTGACACTGTTTATCCTTATGGTCTTCCCAAACAATGCCTTTTTGGATTTTAGACAAGACCTACTTCAAGGCAATATCATACATAACTCCTCTATCATTGTTGGGTTATTTTGCACCATATGGATGTTGTCTATGTGAATCCAAGAAACTCTATTGTTCTATGCTTGTTTAGACTTTCAATTTTTATAGAACCCTGATCAAAAAGATTAGCTAGAAAGAGAGAAGTGCATTTCCATGTTTTCCAAAGCCACTACTGCTATCACAATCCAAAGAGATGCACCATAGGAGTATTAAAGAATGCTTATGATCCAAAAGAATCAGCAAAAGAAAAGGGGTCCCATCCACCTACAAAATTTAAAAAATATTTCTTAACAAGCTTATTTTGAAGCCACAGGCAGAGTCTTGCTCTACTCACCTCCAATCCCCTTCACAGTAGTAATAATTTGAACTGTATCAATCCTAATTTCATACGTGGACATACAGGGTAGCTGAAATCAGGAGCTGTTTTTGAAATTCTTTTCCACGTTAATAAAGCAGTAGACCTGGAATAAATCTGACAGTCTCAATGACTCAAAGTTACTGATACTCCACACCTTTCTGTATTGAAATCTTTTCACTCAGCTACCCCAGGAAGAATAGCTGACATATCCAAAGAAGTTTGACGCAAATGGAGTATTTAACTCACTTATTCTGTCTAACACATGCAAAGACTTAATTTCCCACTATTTCAGTGCACCACATGTTTTTTATTCCTTTCTATGCAATTTGAATTTACTATTAAAATATTTTCAATATCTGACTGCAAGAGTTCAGAATTGATCCAATTGAGTATCCGATTTCAGAACTTGCTTTCCTTGCTTGAAATGGATTTGAATCTTGATTCCTTCCATTTTTCCCATGAGAAAGCTCATGAAGTGTGTAGCCTGACAGGAGCCGTTGTTGGTGAGAAGTTTTTGAAAAACAAGCAGAGGCTCTTAGAATGATAATCAGTCTTTGAGTTTTCTTGTTACCTTACTGTTTTCAGGGGCCTCATAAGAGGACCAAAGTGGCTGCATTCCTGCTTAACTAATCTGGGAAAGTGGTAACAACCAGTAAAGTGAAAAGACAATGCTGTTGAGTAAAGGACTATGTCAGTAAAAAAATGGCAGTTCCTTGGTAGGACAGACATTCCACCTTGCTAGTGACAGAAACTGAGCTACATGATGAGGAATTTCTGGCTTTATAAACTTTAAGTGAAGCTTTGGCACAAATAAAATTAGAAAATGGCTAAGAAGCTCTTTATCATCTGCTTATTTTTATCAGGATTCCTCTCCAACAACTCCTCAGGCTGGGAGTGATAACCTGGACATGAGGATTCTGCAGTGGTAACTGGAAAAGTCATTAAGTCATGATAACCAACAGCAGCAGTTTGTGATGACAGCTGGCTATTTCCTCCATTACTTGAATGCAACAAAAGACTATCTTTCTATTGTTCTCATTCAAGCACTCTGGGGAGAGACGTAAAGATATTGGAATAGAGATTTTCTTGTATATGGAAGCATTGATATCCTGAGCATGGTTTTAGGCTTGGGTTGGTTTTTTCCCCCCTTTTTCTTTCTTTTTTCTTTTTAACTGCTGACTCAGCTGTCCTCTAGCTCTGGTTTTGTCTGCTAGTATTCCTGTGCAAAGGAAGTAGGAACTGCTTGGGAATGACACGTATTTACAGCCACATGCCCCATAAATTCAAGCCACAGTTTAGGATCCATTCTTCTCAGTGCTGATCTCTCACACTGCACTCTGCTGAGAGGAATAGAACAGGCACTGAAGATTATCACCATAGCTGCATTTCAGGAAGGCATGAGGAAAATATGCGTTCATATCATATATCTATTATTGTATGTCCTTTTGGGATAGCTGTCCCACAAATCCTGCCTCACTTTCGAAACTAGCTCTGTTTGCAGGCACCAGTTTCATTCTCTAACTTTGGCAAGAGGCACAGCTTGAAAACCAGAAGAGGTAGAGAAGTGGCTCAGTTCTGCAATCAAAGACAGGGCTGGCAGAGCAATAGGTAGGGTGTTTCTTTACAACGTGGGGCTCTACTTTCTTTTCATTTGTGGATTGAGCAATGCTACTTTCTTCAAACTATTTTTATTCTGGATCAAGGAACAAAGAGTCAAAGCAGAAACACCAGCTCCGATTCAGATCTATTTCATTCCTCTCCTGTAAGGAAAAAGTGATCAGGTATGCTTCTCTACCCAGAATGATCTGCAAAAAAACTATACTCTGTACAGAGGTAGCTGAGCTTCCAGCTGAAACATCAAAAGGGCAGAAAGAACTAATCTTTTATTTTACCTCTCTTATCTTTTCCCACAATCACTTTTTCCCCACCAAAAAACTTTAGAAGACCAGGAGCATAATCATGTCCTTGCAAAAGGAATAGATAAAGAATTAGCCTCCGAAGTCAAACACAACTTTAGTGTGCAACCAGGAACTGTATAAAACACTGTCCCAGGATGCTGGTCTACAGAACAGCTTAAGATGTCAGAATATCCCTTATAAAAATGCTGCCAAAATTTTAATCTCATAATAATCTATGAGTGCAGATATAAAACATGAGGGAATAACACAGCATAGGGCATTCCACCACCATTGTATCTGATCCTGGTACCGAGCTACAAATAGGATGAAATCACAGATTTGTGCATTTATTGGGGGGAAAAAAACTTTTTGTGGGTAAAATTCTTGTGTTTCTGGAAATACTAGGTCTAATGCATAGAGGTTCAGAGGCACTGCAAATTCTCTTCTGGAAGTTCACAGATAAAAACAGTTTCCTCAGAGAAACCACAATAAATCTTTGCTTCTCATGCACATCTTAGATTCTGTCCTAAATGAATGAGGGAATAAGGGCAATTAGAAGAAGAATAAAGCCTCAATTAGCATACAAATATCTTGGTAATCAGGCAATAATAGCAAAGGAAATGCAGAAAAAACACATGACAGTTTAATGGGGAATTCTTAAAATATTATATTTTGTAAAGTTTATCTAAGTGTGCATGTGACATTTTAATTAGGTTTTGCTAACATACAATATTTTCAAGGTTTGCATGAGTATAGTAGAGATGCTTTATATTAATGAATTGTGACCAGGCTTTTACTTTTTTCTTCACAGAACAAGTCACAGTTTCTGCACATACTAAAATGCACACTAATATTTAATATTTTTCTTACAATTTCTTCTATTTATTTCTAATTTAAATCCATGCAATTTTGTTTTTATTTGCAAATATAAAGGAAAGAGGTAATGACACAAAGAGGAAGGGCTATCCTTTGAAATATGAGCTTAACAATAGGGGCTAAAATGTCTTAACTTTTTTTCTGTTAAGAATAGCTCAGTACATGCTATTATAAATCAAGTACCTTATGAAATTACTCTGTAGACACCAATTACTTACACAGTACATAATGCATTTTTCTACTAAGTAAAACTAAGTCTCAGCAATGAAACCACCATGCCCAACAATTTGCACAAAAAAAATGGACAGAGGATACATAAATTAGTGAAAAACGAAAGCCTTATGCTCTGATTTCAGCCAAACCTTAAATCTTAACAGAAGTGAGTTTGGTGGTCTCCGAACTGAAATCACCATACCCAACAATTTGTGCAAGAGTAAAAGAAAAGAGCATACATAAATTGGTGGAACAAACAAAAGCCCTTTCCTACTACACTCTAATTTCAATGAGCTCTTAAAGCCTTGTGGAAATGAGTTTGGTGATTTCAACTGAATTTCACAGTTAGCAACAGAAAAATAGTTTCAATTATTAGCTACAATTTCATTTGATTAAAAGCCCCTAATCTGGAGATGTCCAGGACTCTGCTAGCTTGTAAATTAAGTTAACATTTTCCTTCACCTCAAGACAGGAGGATTGCTCAGAGCTAGGATTCAATGCACCACGTGTTTTACAAAGATAAACAAGTGCATTTTGTTACTGTAATACTTTAACCTTCATAAGCCACGAAGTATTCCTCTCAAAATATTTAAATATTGTTCTCTGATTGTTATTAGGTATTCACCATACTTCGGGGGAGTCTGGAAAGCAGGAACAACTCATTTTTATCAAAGGTCTCTGTCAATGTACCAGAACCTGGACCTACAGTACCCTACTCTCTCTTGCCACATGCACACACTCAGAAGGGGGAGTATACGAGAAAAGCAAGTACTGACATCTTTACACAAATCTAGTAACTCTTCACCCCTAGCCTCATATTCAGTTGAGTAGAGGATATGTTTAAATGCAATTGATAAGACAAAAAGAAATAAGTTTCACAGAAGTATAGAATACATGAATTTTCCATCAACATCTCGTACCCCAATTTTTTTTAAAAAGGGATACAGTAGAAAATTTTCTTTTTGTATAAAAGCTACAGTATTTGAAACTGATTTTTTTGTACATAGAGTTTAGAGAAAAATGCCAGTAAAGCCCAGTTTTTATTCTTTCAGCTAGGCACAAGGAAAAGCTGTAGTATGGAAGAGAGCCGTAAAGAGAGAAAAGATGCATCTTTGGTCATTATGTTCTAGAATAACTTTAGAAGTGTCACTCAGGATTGGTGCTATGTGGTCTGCAATGCAGTGGAGCGGTTAGATTTATTATCGTTCTTCTACTCTAATAAAAAATACAAAAGGAGTGAAAGAAGCCATGAGAAATCAAGAGAGAATAAAAGCATTTGGCAAAATGCAGGACCCATTTGCAGTGGCAGCCTCCTGATTATTAATTCTTCCAGTGTCCATGCGTAATTTTGGCCCCTGGCCTTGTCTAGTGCAACTGACTGATGGAATACTCACATCACAGCACTTTGGTACCAAAAAAACAGAGAGAAGGAAAACAACTAGAGAAAATACATTACCACCCTGGCAACTTGCAAATCTTGGTGAAATCATACATCCACAGGATTGTATCATTTGTAGAATAATGCCAAAAAATTTGAAGAGCATTAACCTGCATAAACTTGGGCTACCAATAAAGTTAAACTGCAGCTGCTTTTACAGTAGAGGCATTTACAATATTCATTTCTATTCATTTCAATACTCTGTATTATACCACTATTCTGACTTTTTTCTCTTTGTGTGTGCTATTCATCTGGACAAGATCTCTTTTCATTGGGAATAACAGAAAGTATGGGATTTATTGCTATAATGAAGTTCTTTCAAATCTCTGTTTTCTCTCTCTAAAGGACAGGAGGATAGGCGTTCATCTCATCAGGCAGCTTATTAGGATTAGCAGTGAGTAAGACACCACAGAATGTCAAGCCTATCAGTTACTAAACATGCATCATACAAACTTTGTCTTTGCGAGAACCTCTGCTCTGCATTTGTCATCCACCTGAATAATTAACAAGTACATGCTGCCTGCCAGCAGCTTTGGGAATTAATTTTCCCAGATTAAATGCAGATCACGTCTGCAAAAAACTCAGACCACACACATGCTGCACTACTACCTTTCAAACATTAAAAGCAAGGAAACAAATTTTATTATGGTCTCAACTGAGTCTGACCCAAAAATTATTTATTGTAAGTATGACTTTATAATCATTATGAAGTGGTCAGACTTACACCCAACTAATGCAATAAACCAACACAGAGCTCTCTTCAGTTGGCATGAGGAGAAGCTATTTAAATAATTCTTGCTTCACTGTTTAATGCTATTCTATTCCCAAAATATTGAGACAGTCTCTAATGTCTATAAACACTGAGGGTTTTTTTGAACTTCAAGTATTTACTCTAGGCTCCTTAAAAATAGATATAGAGAATGGTAACTGCAGCATGCAATAGCATGTATATTGATGCCAGAGACTAAAAACAATTTAGGTATCTCATTGCCTTATATTTTCTATGACCTAAGATAATACTTGCCCCAACATCAGAGGCTTGTAAAAGATTGAGTTCTATTTGCAATTAAAAATATGACTGCTTACTTAAAAAGATTGTGAAAAACATCCTTTTGTTCTACGCTTAATGAAAATTCTTATTTTATACGATATAGGGATATTTATAATAATCCTAGGGAACTATATTCTCTAAGAAAAAATCTGAGTGGACAAAGGATTGATATTTACAGCTTCCAACACACCCGTTCTAAATGCCCATTTTGTAATGCACTGACAGTTATGATATGAGGTAGTTTGGAGACATGGACCATTTGCCATGAGCCTCCACTAGTTCAAGAATAACAATCCCAAAGATGTTAAAGATGCCCATAAGGAAATCTGCAATCATTCTTCTCAAACAAAAGGACAGGAAAATAAACCAAACACACACATGAGCTCAGTGCCCTAAATTTCTTTTCATGTGAGTATAAGAGGACAGGCTACATGAAGGGGAAGACTCCATCAATAGCAAAAGCATGCCATACCTACCTCTACCTCACTACAGAAGTTACGCCTAGTAACTAATACAAAGTCTACATCCTGTCAGATTCTGCAAGCTTTCTATGTACAGTACTCATAGCAAAAATACTGGACTCATGAGTATATATAACGTGCAGGACTGGGACCTTCATCTTAAAGGGACGCTACACTTTAGCAAGGCAAACAATGTGTCCTGAGATGCAGCATTTCCACAGAATAGTGACAACTCAACACCTATCAGATGCATTAATCTGATCTCCTATTTGCCTTTCCTATTAGTTAAGCTTCTGGAGACTCGCTATCCCTGCATAATCTATCCAGACATAGATACTGCTGCAACATCCTTTTGGTTAAGTGCATTTACTACCTTCTTAAAAACTGGGATTGGAGGGAATTTAACAGGAGGGAAATTAACTGCACAATTATATTCATAATACATACAGTAGTAATAGATGACCACATAATATATTATTCCAGTAAATACTAGAGGCAGTGATTAAAGATGGCTCTTCTACTTGCATTTAGTCTGAGCTTTGTACTGCCTCCACAGCTCATAGAAATTAATGCAAGAGTTCCATCTGAAAGTGCTGAATTCAGAAAAACCTATGTGCATATATATATATTCCTCCAAAACCAAATAAACAAAATAATTAAAATGGAAGACAATTAAGAAAAAAAACCCAAAACCTGAATGATACTAGGTATGTTTTCTCCAGTTTTAAGAGGTTTAATGATTCTAATAAACTTATGTCCACTTTTTTATAAAATATTATATTTTGAATCTGAATCTCTAAAAATCTTTATACTCTCTGAAATTTACTATCAACAAATAAAGTGATTACCACTCCTGTGACCTACATTAAAAACCACCAACTTAGTGTGAACGAATTACCAGTTAATCATCAGAGTAAACAAAAAAATCTATCAAAAATTTGTATTGAAATGCAGTACTTATTACATTGCTAAACATTACTATAATCATCTACACAAAAATCATTATCTTTTTTGTTCTTCATTAATAATCACACCCTAAGAAATAAATATTTTGTATCAAATTAACATACTACATCTATATTTCTTTTCATTTTTTTAAAAAAGTAACAATTTTTTGATCTCCAATATTACAGCATAAACTTTATCCAGGGAAATGACCGAATGCAAAGACAGAGTGCTGAGGGTTTTTTAATTCATGTTCTCCATGTTTAATATTTTGCCACTGTTATTGAAATTTAAATTGAAATCGCTTGGTATTGTCCACAGCAGAGACCTAGTTCTAACCACAGTATGCCTATCACTAGCAAACTAAAATTGAGGCCCTGCCCTTGGCCCTGGGGCTTAATCTCTGAGTAGTGCTGGAAATGTTGTTCCATGCATGGATTAGCAAATTAAAAGAAGTTACAAACCTCTGCTGTGACTTGTCTAACTCCTGCAGTCCCTAGACCATCATCCACAGTTACAGCACTAGGTTTACGTGTTTAGAAAAGACATGGTAGGAAACAGCAAATTCACAGAAAGATTTCTCTAAACTACAAATGGGAACTATGCATGCCAAAAACCAAAGCCACGGTGGTAAAACACACACAAGCATTTAATTTAGAATTAATAGATAATATTGAAAACTATCAGAGAGTTCCTTTTCTCAAATGTAACCAGTTTATTTCATCAAAA
Source organism: Cephalopterus ornatus (assembly GCA_013396775.1). Classification (NCBI taxonomy): domain Eukaryota; kingdom Metazoa; phylum Chordata; class Aves; order Passeriformes; family Cotingidae; genus Cephalopterus; species Cephalopterus ornatus. The sequence continues at coordinate 56,305 of VZRE01010090.1, forward strand.
AAATAACAAAAAACCCCTATGACTATCTACTAGGCTAGATATATGCCACTATTTAGAAATTTAACTAATAAGGGTTGCTATAAAACAAATTAATCCAATTAATCCCATTTTTTCCCCATTAGTGTTGAAAAGTTAATATTCAGTTTGAGCCTCCTGCAATTCTGTTTACAGCACAATGTTTTAACAGAACATTCAAATTGGTTAGCATCTTATATTGCACAATACACAAGCTTTGTGGATGCATTTATTAAAATTGTGATACTTATTGATCTCAAAATAGATGTAGGTATAATAACTATTACTATTATTTGCCTATTACAGGCAAGCATTCTTTCAAAACAGTAACATATACTCCATTTAGAAACTTTTGTTCTGTTAACTATTCTCAAGGAAAAAAGTCCTTCAGCAACTTTCTAAATAACGTTCCCTGCAAAAAAGCAAGCATTACTATCTTAACGAATAGAGAAAAGTCAAATAACTGAATATTCGTACATTCTCACCGAATATTTGAGGAACTGAGGGTATTCAGGCAGCCTGATGTTACGCATCTGATTTGTTAAAAGGATGCATATAGAATATGCCACATTATATAGGCTCCTGGGATACCAACTATAAACCCTTTATATTTGTATACTTAAAACCAAAATTTAACATTACCAGTGAAAAGCTGCCCAGCATCTTAATATTAGTTAATTCACTGTCCAACTTATCCGAGAAGGAACTGCTATATTTTGAGAAATAAAGACTTGCTTGAAATTTATGAGAAACACGACACATGCTTCTGTTTCTGTTCTTAAGTAATTTCACCCAAGCACTAGTTGCACTAGCACCCAGATCAAGTTTGAGGAACTTGAATGAAGCACATCAAAAATTGCAGGAAGTAAAGTGGATTTCAGAACCCAGACACTCTGCTCCCATGACTCTTCTGGGATGAAATATCATCTGTGACTGATGATATCTTCAAATGCGAGTGTGACTGGAGGTATCCATAACCTGACAGAAATATGGTCTTTCTCCCTAGTGGTGTGGCCCCTTGGCCCATGTATTAAAAGCACCAATTAGTTTTTGGTTTGGGGATGCAGTAGTAATGGGGGCCAGTACCACCACAGGCTGGATGTTCAGAAGACTCTAAGGACAGAAGGAAGACACCTTCTATTTCCTGAGCAAAGAAAAGCAGAGAGCACCTGCTGAGGCTGCATTTACCCAACCACTTGAGCTTCATTAGCTAACCAGAACTATGTTTGAGACAGACACAGAAGCCACTATAAATAGGAGCTATAAGAAGAGAGCAATTCTCTGGGGTTGGAAAACAGTAAGTTTTGCCATTTCTGACAACAATTAAATTTTGACCACTGAATTTATGCAGTAATTACAATTAAGAGTCTTTCACTGCCTCTGACAATAACATAACATGTATTACTTTCCTTTTCAGGGATCAGTAAAACAACTGGAGACTGGTGGCAAAATTACAGGCAGAAAAGTCAAGGGATTCGACCATTTAGCTGGAAAGTCAACTAGGAAAATGAAACCAGAATTACAGCACAAAGTCTGGAGAGGCTAACAAATGTAAAAGTTTCTCTGGTGGTTTTATTTGGTTATTTTGCTGAGACCTACTTATAAATAAGGAGCACGCAGCATTTCTCTGTACTACCTTGTACGCAATGATAGAGGGACCAAAACATAGCTAAACAGGTCTGGAAGTGTAATTACAACCCAGACCTGGCCTAATGAGTGCAAATGGTTTCTATATTCTGCTACACAATTATGCTTCTTGTCTGATCTACACAAACCACTTGAGGTGCAGAAGGAAATTCAACGCCCAAACCCACTCCAGACACTGATTTTTCTGCACAGAGTTCCAGCAAGGGTCCCAATCTGCAAGAACTGTGATTCTGATTCTTCAATACTATTGTCTTTCTCATGGGAAGCTGCCTGGGACCACTCATTTCACACAGGCTATCCAGGAGCCATCAGATGATAATGGGTTTTAGTTTCCACCCACCTGGGCTGCATTCAAACTAGTGACCTAAGGTGAAGGTCTCCACAACCCATTACCAAACCCTCAAGCCATTTAGTATCCTCATGTAGTAAGCTTTTCCCACAGCATAAAGTCAAGAGACAGTAAAAAGCTGTCTATATTTGAAATCTGTTCTCAAAATACATGGTCAGTCAAAGCTTTTTGATGCAAGTACAATATTTCAGGTGTTAAATTGGCTGAATATTTTTGAGTCAATACTAAAAGTTCTGTGCAAGGAGAAAATAGACAAAAATCAACATACAACATTTTGCCATAAATCTGAAATTAATTGTTTATATAACCCAAAAGTTAATTATTAGTATTAACAGATAGTGAGTCTCTTCACAGTCCTGATAAAAAAAATAAACCATCAGCAAGAATTTGAAAATGTTAGAAGTAATTCAAACAACATCAGCAGTATTATCAAGGCATTAAAGTATATCTATTTTTAATAAATTAAAGACTGAGCTACATGTAAATTATATGTTTAGCATTTAATGCTATATTCACATATAGTGTATTTTCCATTCGCTAATGCTAGGCTTTTTAATACACAGTTTAAAATATTAGGAACTGTAAATTATCTTGTGTTAAATATGCCAAGTACTTCAGAAGTGTTAATTAATGTATTATTAAAGCAGTTTTTAGGAGGAGTGAGAAGATATTTTAAGCAGTATGAGTTTTGACTAGAGTAAATGCACATATATTTGCAATTATTTTAAAAATTTATTAATAATGATCTTGTATTAAATAATATAAAAGGGTTTTTTGAGGGGTGAGGTTTTATGTTTTCTGGGTTTGTTCAGTTTTCTTTAAATAAACATATCAAATACTATGTTAGGTTAAAAATACTTTCTCTGTAACACTCAGCCTTGAATTAATCAGATAAAGATGAAAGTGAAGAATTTTGCCACCAGTGTTTCTTACTTAACTCACTCAGTTATGCCTTTCAGCTTGGTATATTTTATATGAAGGATATCTTGTTAAAACAACTGTTGAAGGCAAGTCATGTCATATCAACCACACAGCATACCCTATGGGAGCTCAAATATTCCAAAATCTATGTTAATATAATCCTGCCACACAATTCAACTAAGGAAATACAGAAGGTTTTCAGTGGCATGCAGAACTTCATCTAAGTACCATAACATTATCTATATGTCTTCCAGAAATGAGGTAAAGCCATAGCGAGGTTTATACTGAATCAATTTAGGAAAGTAAATATTGTTAACAAGAACTACAATATAGCCTAGTAGATTATTCTAATCTCTACTTATCAACTAACAAATAGGCTGTAATTCTCAATGCAGTTTCCAACAATATATCTGTAGGACAGCAATATTCTCTGGCTCAAGAGACCAATGCAACTTCTCAACAAGAGCATGCAGCTTTCTAATACAAGATTTACTGTGCATTATGCGATGCGCTTCCACCATCCTTTTCCAAAATGTTTTTTAAAAAATATGTAGCATCTTGCCTATCTAAATCTTTTGAGCGTGTTTTGCTCTGCTCACAAAGACTAAACACAACTATTAGGACATCCAGAATCTCTTCTGAAAAACTTCCTACAGAGGCAGAGTAACGCTTATTGTAGGATTTTAAACATCAGAAACAAAGAATTTTACAGTCATTTGGCCTTCACTGGAAAAGAAAACAAAACAGGGGATTCAACCGAGCTACTGAAGTATATAGGTTCTTTGCTACTCTCGGAACGGACTGAAAACTTCCATGTTATGGACACCAGAAAAGTGGAGACGGAAACAATCGTGGGAATGCTTCAAAATTTTAGCAAGCTAGTCAATTAGGAGTCGTTGCCAAGAAAGTCTTATTTTGTTTTTTATTTGCGCTAGACCCCAAATCAATGTTTTGAGGTTTTTTTTTTAAATTAGGAAAAAAGCTAAATTAAAAAAAAAAAAAAAGCAACTTGGCAAAGGCAATTCTCCTGTTTAACCAGGCCACTCAGCAGGCTGACATTCAGCTTTTAGACTGTATTTTTCAAAATATTTTCTCTTTACTGACAGAAGCTGCTATAAAAAATTCGTCTCAGCATCCAGCTGGTGATTGACGGTGGGGCCGGAGAGACTGCGGTAGGCTTAAGCAAGGAAAAAGAGTCCTAGCTGTGCCACAGTGGTGAAGTAGTACAAGGTTTACACACAATAATAAGGAGAGATAAAAGCATGTCCAGGGCACGTTTCTGAGACAAAAGAATGAAAGAACGCTAATGATACAATAGGCATGACATTAAAATGAAAATCTAGAAACACAACATAAATAAAAACGGAAAAAGATTCCATCATGTTTTCCTAAAATGTTTGAAAGGAAAAGAAGCGAATCCACCTTCTAGATCTGAAAACTCCCTATGTGTTCCAGTATGCCGGAGTTTGTGGGATCCAAATTCTGAAGTCACAAAAAGCTGTTTTCCCTGCCTTTGTATTTCTGGTATTCCAAATTTTAATCAATCAAATATTCTGGTTTTAAGGATAGTTAATTGATTTTAGCCCCCAACTAGACAATGGAGTTTTGCCAAAATCCTGATATATATAATCAAAAACCAGCCACAACCATTGAGCAGTAAACATTAGCAAGCTTACAATTTAAAACTGACTAATAACAGCAAATGGTAGTCTTGGGTCAGATTTGAACATTTTTGCCATTCAAATACCTAATTTTTTTCGTTCAGGGAAGGGATAAAACTGCACTGCACAATGAGGAAACTTTTCTTCATTCAAAAGAACTCCAGAAAAACCCACAGCAAAAAATCCCCAAAACCCAGAGAATCCACAAAGTAGTGTTTCACTTGTTATTATGGAAGGGGAACTGAAGTCTTCTAACCAAGTGTTCATCTGCTGTGTCCTGATTGGCACTGCAACCGAGAATGCAATTAGCTACTTGCACTGAGCAGTTAAATCTCTCTACAAGTGATTTCTGAATGGATATGGAACTCAGAGGCCTAGTTTTGTTTTCCAGAAATGTTACAACTGCAGTCAGCACATCTTCAGTGTATCTGACCAACCTGTAAAATCTAAACAGTAAGCTGGCACACAACAGATCTTCCATCTGATGCATAACACCACAACAGCTGTGGAAAACTCCTTTCCATTCACCTAGCTATGGTGTTTGAGTTTCACTATGTCCAGAAGCTTTTAAGCCGCCTCTAGTCTTTGGAAACTGTATCATTGTCTTTCATGATTTCACTGGCACAATGACTAGGCATGGACTTTCCTGGTTCCCTTTCCACAACAGATGACTATATTTCTTCAAGACAATGCCAGCCTTGTTATCCAGCTGTCAGGAGCAGAAACAAAGGGCATGAACCCCTGTGGTTTTGACCTCACCCCTTTCAGTATACACAGAAGTTGAATCAAAAGATATACAGATTTTCCCTTGTGTTCCAAAGTAACTTTACTTTTGCTAGCACATAAGGCTGTGGACAATACAGCTCTTCAGTTTCCGCATCGCCCATGAGAATGGCTTGAGCTTCTAGCAGTGCCCTCTGAGGACTGCAGGACTCTCCACATCTGCCTCTGTCCCCTCACTACTGCAGCAGTCACCCTCTGCTTGTACTATTCTTTTCAGCCACATTTCTTCTCCCTCAGCTGACTTTCAGCTAACCAGGACCCTGCTCATGCACCTTGTATGAGTTTCATTTGTCTCAGCAAGAATGTTACCCCTTCATCCCTCCCCTCCCAAGTCCATGCTAGTGCCTCTGGCTCTACAATTTTAAAGAGTTTTAAAGACTTCGAGTTAACAGGTGCCCTTTTTTCTACTGTTCTAAGCACTCTTCCTATAGGCATGCTACAAATCAAATGAGAATGATTTAACTTTTCTGTCGTATATATTTGTGTGCCCATGAATATAATGTATACGTGCACAACAGTGTGATAACCAAACACATTTATGTCTGCATACAAGTATGTCTTGCTACTTAGGGCAAGCTACAGGCTCTTATCATGATCATCCCCTCAAGGGAACCACATTACCCAGAGATTAATCATCCTATATACCTAATTATTTACAATGAATTTTAATCTATTTTACCAAATCACCAATATCTTCTCAAATCTGTATCTGTAAACAGGTAAGTCTTACCTTTAGAGAAAGTTGTACTTGCTTTTAGAGCAAGTGCACTTGGAACATGCCGAGCAGCAACTCTTAGAGCAGAGGAGCCCTTGTAAAGCCCTACTTCCCCTCTGCAGAGCCTGACGTTGAACAGCATTTCCTGCTACACTCCAGTTTATTGCTAACACCCTCACTGCACACAGATAAAGAGTGTTCATAGGCAGCCAGGAAGTGAGATCACATTCATCAGGACTGCGGTGTTTTCCAGTAGAAAGAAAACAACAAAACTCCCACTTGCTGTCACAGCCCTCCTAGGATCACGGGAACGTCCACCACAGACAAAAGAACTAAGACAGGACAAAGGCTCAAAGGGGAGTGAACACTTTGTTAACATGGCTGCGCCCTTATATAGGGTGAGCTGTGGAATTTTCTGGAAAATAGGAGGGGTTACAACATTTAAGGTAATAGTAGGAGCGGAACTTTCTATATTAGGAAGTTAGGGGTGGTGTAATGACCTAATAAGGGATATAGGAGGGGTTTTAACCATATAAGGAAACAAACAGGGCAGTAACTGGAGTACAAACAATGAAAACATTTTAAATCACAATAAAGTCCTTTTTAGTTGTGATTGACTCAGTCCTAATTAAACTTCTTCCTCTTCGGCCAGGTTTGCAATGAACTTGCGGTAGAGATCCATCTCTATTGTCACAGAGTCATCCCCCACAACTTGCAACCATGACCATACTGCTGCCATGCCAAGTCCCTGTACTTAGATGCTTGCAAGAGCTGTATGGCCAGTGTCAACTATCCTTCAAAAACTACTCAGCTCAGGAGGCTCTACAAGCCTGGAAGCTCAGAGGTCTCCACCTCCTCAAATTTTCCTGAGGAAAAGCGCACTTATTTTATTAAAAGCCAATGCATTGAAGAGTCAGCCAACTCCCATTTAAAAAATATCTAAACATCTGTACAATATGGTATCTGATCACCTTTCTCATGAATTCTTAAGACAAGTCTTAGACCAGAGTCTCCCTCAAATTAAGGTTTCAACCAAAAATAGATGGGAAGGATAAATAGTTAATTGCTTGGACTAGTTTTATTTTTGTGAAGTAGGTATTGCTGCGGGAATGCATCAAAGTATCTAGGCAAGAGAAACAGAAAAATTTGGAGTGCACAAAAGTCAGAAAAGGTAATGTAATTTTCTAGATTTTGGAATGTATTTCGTTCCATTTAGTGACAATGTCAAGAACTAGATTTCAGTTTAACTTTCGCAGTGCAACCTAGACCTGAAGTAGTTGATTGGCTCTTCTTTTGACATTTCACAAAAAGTCTATTTATGATCAGAAATGTACATTTAGTGAGCAGGTAAGGTAAAAATAAGCCAACACCAACAATGGAAAAACCCTATCTAATAAAGTTGCCTTAATCTGTTTAGTAAACTCAACAGCTTTTGCCTGTTACACAGTACCATGACCCCATAAGATACAAATCTACCAGCTGTGAACCTCATAGCCATTCAGTAGTTCTCTTTTATGGATGATTATCCGATTCCATGCCTTTTCTAGCAATTTTAATGCTACAGCCACCACTGATGCTGATGCATCGTCTGGATACATGCCTGATGCTCCCCAGAGCGATATGAATCAGATCTGCCTTTCTCAGTCATGCTGGGTCCAGCATGTAACACAACCATCACCAGTAATCAAGCGGCAATGCAATGATTCTAAAAGCGTGCTGCTACCCTTGGAAGTAAGAAGGCCTCCTGCTATGACAACCCTAAGATTGTCTCTTAGAATTAAGTTCTAGGTGTTGCCCAAAGCACGCAGCAAGTCGTTGTGCCTGACTAGATTATGATTACCAGGCCTTTCACTGCAATTTTGGTTGAGAGATTTGTGAGGGTGTGAAAAAGCTCAGAATAGTTTTGGACAGTTTTTGTTTACATCATTTGATTTCAAGGCAAAGATGCTCAACCATGTGGGATTTAGCACTGTCACAATCAGGCAAATCACAGCATCAGCAGGATTCTAGGGAGACCAAAAGTGAAATAAGTAAAATATATCAAATATGTGAATCAACTCAGAACATTAGGTTCTTCACCCTTAATTCAAGTCTACAACAAGAATTAAATGACAAAAAACTTAATTATATTATGAAAAATAGGATTGATTTTTAAATGCAGTACAGCTCTTGAGTCTCTTTATCCCAGTGATTATTCACTACAGAGTCGTGGATCAACTAACGTCCCTTCCAGTTCTACAATAGGAGTTTTATTTTGTTGACCTTTAAAATCAAGAAAAGTGAATTACTAAAATCGGATGAGGTCTGCATTAGGAGCATTTTGCCAATAAAGCAATCTTGGTACACCACTGTGGCAAAGTACTAAGCATGTAATCAGCTATATCAGCAAAGGTCCACTTTGGACTCACATAGGAAAATCATCACTTATTAGCAAAACAAGCAATATCAGTAAAAGAATAGTTTTACAAGTAAAATAGTATATACTATAGAGGTTTCTGCTGATACAGAAAGTGGGATGCTACAAAAGTTGGTCCAAGTGGGATACTACACCACTTAAATAGCTTCAATTGGCAAAGCTATGCCAAAATATACTATAGACTTGGATTGTATTCTGCTCTTAATCTTAGCTCAGTATTCCCCTCTAAATATTTTGGTCATTTTCTATCCCTACTGAATAACAAAACTCTTTCAATTAAATTTGCCAAGTTAGCAAAATATGAATGTCCTTTTTAGTATAACATCCAGCTCAAAATGTAGAGCATGGCAGCATTCTTGAGACAAAGAAAATCCTGCTAGACAAAGAAAATACTGCTACACAAAGCAACGGTATATGCTATGCCAAAGTAATTTCTGATCAATACATTGATCAATATTGGTCACTGACTACCCAGGTGACAGACTGCCTAGTGTACAGCCTAACGCAGAGAGCATCTGCAACCTTGTGATGCTTGCAGACAGCCCTAGGACAACCAGGCTGCCAAACTGATGGCACCTTGCAGTGTGACTGGTTACACTTGTGGCTGTTCTACAGCTTGAAAATCTTTGCAATGCCTACCTGTGCCTGGACCATCTATTTGTTCATCGCTGAGAATTGCCAGCAGAGAGTACTCTCAGAAATGGCTGATTTTCCACAGGGGAAAGGGGAACTGCACAACAGCCCCTGTCTCCCAGCCACATGAAGCAGGATGTAGAGTAGCTTACATGAAAGGATATGCAGAAGAAGGGGACAGTGCTAACAATCCCTGTCCTCTGAAATGACCTTAGAGGTAACAAAGGTAATAAGTAGTGGAGTCCACTGCAGTCACAAGGCTTGCGGAGCTACTGCCCCAAGCATGTAAATTAGTCACTGGAATTTAGCAAGAGGGTGGAAAACTATACAGGACACTTCTAGGAAATGAATCAATTGATCAGTGCATAGAAATTCAGCAGCCCAAGACCTGCAAAAAGATACGTACAGGCTGCAAGTCAGCTGTGGAGGAAACACACTGTAGTGTCACAGCTAGCTACGGACAGCTACATGAAATTAATTCATTCAACTGCTGCTCCATTCCCCACAGTCCATTTAACTGACTTTCGTGTGGAGGTAGGGGAATTTCACCTTTTATATAGATGCAGCTGGAAAGACTTTACACACAAATTATTCCCAGTACACAACACATACTCTAAGTAGTGCAGCCTGATTAAATGGTACATGATACAGCATCCTAAACTACTCTGCATCACAGACTGCAATCTCAGAGATGGCACAGACCCAACACCACTTATGAAACTGTAAGACAAAGTTCAGTGCATCTATAACAGGCAAAGGCATCAACTTTCATGAGTCTTTTGTTACTCAGTGAGCAGAAAACTTTGAAGTGTGACAGACTGTGTCTTTCCCTCTTGTTGGCCAAATTTTTTGTTTGGTATCCATAAGAAATTTACTCCCTATTTACCAGAAATTAAGGGCGAACCTTAATTGTATACTTTTTAGTTCATATGGTACTGCAGTTTTGTTACTCTTTGTTGTTTTGGGGTTTTTTTTGTTTATGGGTCTTTTTGGGGTTTTGGGGGGATGTTTTGGAACAACAACACAAGATGGCTTCATGCCTAAAACATTGCACTCAGGTAGAAGCATGTTTTACACTTTCATTGTCTTTTTCCCTAAAATTATTGAATTTGCTTTCTTTTCAAAAGTGTGTGTTCTATGTATGTGCATATATGTATGTGTGAACATGAACATGGAAATTTTAAGACCATAAACACCTGAAAAATTGTTGTACAACAAAAGCAACAAAAATTTTACAAAATGCAATGCAAGTCTTGTTTTCTGTATACCAGTTTGAGGTGATGCAGACTTTGCTAAACATTTGCATGTTTTAACTGGAGCACTATTTATCTTAAAGGGAAAGAAAATCGGTATGAATACTTTAAACTGACTATAGGTACCAATATGATAAAGGAATTTTAGGAAAAAGTCAATGGTTTCATCATAATTAAGTTCAAAGTTTAGTGATACTTCTGCATCTGAATGTGAAACAAAAGTTGTGGAGCTTTTGCACCATGAAGCCCTATGGCTAGGTAGAAGAATTCATAGATTGTTAAATAGCATAACTTAAGCCTTAAATTTAAGCAAGATACAGCATTGCACAGGGCTGCCAAGTAGCCAAATAAAGAAAAAAATATCTTTAGAGCATAATTTTGAGGTTTGCTCAAAGAAATCCTTCTGGGAGGTGGAGGAAAAATGAGGAACGAAATGTCATCAGAAAGGTTCGTTTCTAGTTAACTGTAAACTTATATTCAGTATATCCTTATGCTTGATGACTTCATCATTTAATCTTCTAGTCATCTGGAAAGGACATTTAGTTCTAAATAAAAGCATCACTTTGAAAAGAAATTAAAAATAATTCATTAGGGAAGAAAACTAATAAGAATTATTTTAGAATTTCCAAAACCCACGACTTTGCCCTTCTTTTTGGATAAAAACACTAACTAAATTTGCTCACTCTTTGCAAAAATCTAGCTTTGTTTTGAGACACAGGGGTTTTAAAAAAAAAGAAAGAGAAGGAAATTCACCATTAGCTATCACTAAACCCACAAATTTTCAAGGGAGAATTGTCTTCGTATTTCAACAACATCACTATGCAAAACAAGCTTCGCACTGCTTTAAAGAAAGGCTGCAGCCATCTCGCAGTGCTGCAAGTAAAGAGAGTGCTCATGACTCACTGCCCCTGCTTGGTTGCAACTCATCAGTGCCGGCAGCCCTAATCTGCTCCCAGACATTATGACCAGCAGCTCTGATATATGGATTAGATCTACCCCAAGTACTCCGTGCAGGGAAAGAACTCCTTGAGCCCTTTATTCCCTACAGAGTACCTGTGCAGGAGAATAAATCAGTGATATGAAAGAAAACATAAAATCCTTCCCAGTAAAATTTGCAGATGACACAAAAGATAATAAAATGGTAAATACCGGGGAGTTGTCAGTTCCACAGATTGCATGGCAGCCTGGGCTCACCTGAATAAGATGTGTTTTAACACAGCTGAGCACAAAGCTGTCTATCTCATAACTAAAAGCACTGATTCCAAACAAAGACAATATAATAATCTAGGAAGAGGCATATGGATGATGGTGGGTAACCAAATTAACATTAGCCTACATTGCAATACCCTGGCTAGAGCAGTGAAAAAGATCCTTTGATGTACAAGGAAGTAAACATGGAGTAGCAATAGGAAAGGGTTATATAAATCACTACCAATGTTGAGACAGTGAATCTTTCTGTTTCAAACAGCATGTAACAACATGGTTCTAGTTTATATCTGTGATCCCCCAGCATTCCCACAGGAACAACTAATGGACTATATTAGTATTCAAACTAGGAAGACTTCAACAGCTACAAGAAGCATTCAAATTTTTGAAAACTTGACCTGCTAAGAACAAGAAACCCATGTCGAAAAGGAGGATAAATAATCATTAGTTTACTGTCTACAAATATTTAAATGGGAGGGTGAGGGGAAATGAGGAGTATCATGAATATTAAAGGTGGACTTTTCAGCTTCCTAATGCTGGTTTTCACATTTTTCTGCTACGTAAAAGTTGAAAAAATTCAGGCTGAAAATAAGGTAACAATATCTTAACTAACAGTAAGTACAGTTCTTCTAAAGAGAGGCAGGATTTTCTTTCATCTGAAGTTCTTATAATCAGCATTTGCTTTCTAAAACGAACCAGAAGACTGTGTTAGTTATTTGAAAGACTGTGTTAGTATCTTACATTTTTTTAAATGTAAGATCTTTTAAAGCAAAAGATGACAATGAGTGTGAACTCTGTCTTTCAAAAGCATACTTAAAATGTTCCAGGACAGCTTTATTACTGCAATTCAAGTTACTTATGTGAGCTTTACAGTAGGTATTTAACCGGCTCCTTATACTTGGGGGATAATTATTTCCCCTTTCCCCAAGTTGTGGAATGATCATTTCAACTGTTAGTAAGCCAAATTTACTGCTCGCTGTTTTTCCAAGTAGTATTTTGGATATACTTGGTATTAATGCTTCTGTATTTGTGCAAAGCAGCAAGTTACTGAAGGAGCATGGGAAAAATGAAACCTCACCGAATACAGAGAATAGCTCAGTCACAGATAATTTGAATTGATCTTTCCATTTCTGAAACCAGTAATATCACTTGTTAAAAAAACCCCAACAAAACCACACCACCAAAAAAAGACCTCATGAAACAAACAACACAAAAATAACCCTCCATATCTAAAATGAGAAAGAAATGCAAAAGAAATTTCAGTAGAACATAAAAAAAATGTTGTCTTAACAGGTAGTTAGCAAACTGTGACTAATGTCCTGTTGAAAGGGTGTGGTTAAGGCACCAGAACACCCAGACAGTTTAACAAAGATAACTGCCTAATTGGTCAATTACCAAATACCAAATTCACTTCAGGATTTGACTCAGAATATGTATTACAATTAGATGCCGCAAAGTTTAAATGAATCTTCAAAATTTTTACCAACTACAGGCTGAACAGTATTTTGTAAATCTAAACATGGCTCTTTACTATACAGTGGAAGAAAATTTTCAGGTGACACACGCATCACAACTATTCTCTATTCAAGCTACATTCCATTAATCTCAAATCAAATTTTAAAGCCAGTGCAACATCTAACTGCATCATAATCAAAATATGACAAAATTTCTGTTACTAAAAAGTGATATTTTTTGAGTGCTGTTCTCTCAAATACTTCAATCAGCCAAGGATTAGATGTTCAACTTAATGCTAGCCAGCGATCATTAATCATTTTAAAGTGCCACAGCTAATCTCATTTCTTACCTAGAGAAAACCCACTCATGTCATATATGTAATGGAGATGCTGGCTCACTTTTGAATGTATTTTAAGTTTGGTTAATGACTCCTTTTTCTTCCTCCTGCAGGAGACCTCTCAAACACTCAGCACAGAGAACCCACAGATATGCTCAATACTACACAAAGGCAAGAGCAAACATAGGCAATGTTAACAGGGATAAAGTTTTGCCAGGCAGCCTCACACTGAGGCTGTAAGAATCAGCTGACTTATGTTAAAAGGCCCATCGCATGAGTATAGCAGTGGTTTCTCTGCCATTCGCTGATAGAGAATGAGTTATTAGCTTTCAATATTTTCTAGGAGGTCAAATTTATGAAGAGGAGATGTGTGGAATCTTCTTCAAATACATCTCTTACATTCACATTGTGAGAAGTAAAATCAAGCTGTGAAGTGAGGGAACTGCTGCAACGGGAGATCCACTGTGCAAGAAGATGCAGCCTCTCCTTACTGTTTTACTAGAGTAGAGCAAACTAAACAGCAGCTCCTTCAGTATGTTCTCTCTTAGGTTAAACCCTAAACATGGGATGCTGAATTCATTGTTGGAAAAAATACTCTTGTACCTTACAGCATTAGTCTGAACAATAGCCCTGTTGTCCTAAACACTATATGCTTTTCCTGGAGCCAAAATAATTGTTTGAGACTAGTGTATCTTTTCCTCAGTTATATGGTATCAAATGAGTCAGAATACGGTCTTGACTAGTGAGAAGTGTCTTACATCTTTCTAAGGTAATTTATGCACAGCACCACAACTAAGAAACAAGAAGATGGAGAATAATAATGACCTCTCAGCTATCATCAACTTCTCTATGCTGCTTAAGTGACTATACTGACCTGAATCAGCAGGCCCAGCTGCCAAGGGGCCAGTTGGAAGTTTTAAGCCACTTTCACAAGGTGGTGAGTCTCCATTTGGAACCACTAGGTCCTCTTCTGCAGGTTTTTTACTGCTTTTGTCCACATTAAGGTGGTGATGGGCACTGCAGACCACTTCAACCAAATAAATAATATGGGGAAGATGGTTTCTTGAGTTCCCTTACTAAAGGCCCAGGAGAGCTATTTGGTGCGTTAAAAGGTTTGTATTCTCATTTATATTGTCTAATAGGGCCATTAGATGTCTCGTGTATACTAATGAATTCTGGCCTTGTTATATCCATTTTATAAATAAACAAATTTAAATCTAAGACTTGGAGGCTGAATCAAATGGTTTAGCCTTGTGTCTCCTGAACTTAGTTGTACAAATATTTATGAGTATGATTCAACATGGAATCTGAGAGGAACTTACTCTGGTCTGTCAAGTTTGGATGTTTAGAGCATTTACAGGCTCAGGATGACAATGTGTATATGACTAAGCTACATCTTCCAGGAAAAATTTCTCCACTTCTTAGACTGAAATCACTGAGCCTTCTGTTCCATGCTCATTTCACTAACTTGCCAAGAAAAGAAAAGAGCTAATAAGATCATAGTTTTAATTTTGTGATTTAAATGAGCTAGGTGTTTTCCTTACATATTTATTCCATGCTCTTGATTTCAGAAGAAATAGCTTCCTGTAGAACTCTTCCCTATTCTCCTGAAGAAAGACATGACCTTTAATTCTGCTTAATATGGAGGGGAAGAAGCAAGGAAGAGATGATTCTTCCACCGTTGTTTAAGGGATATCACACAACAGCCACCAAACCAAGAATTTCCCCTCAAGACCCAGGTCTGACGGGTCACTTTATGAAGTTACTTCCAGGCTGAGAACAAAAAAAGCCCTGAGATATCCTCTGCCTGTACACAAAGAAGACTCCCTGTAGACAAGCAAACCCCCTTTTTTCTTCACATGCCATTGTTCCTTGTAATTTAGCAACAAATAAAACTAGAGCATGGGCAGAGAGCTGTGCTCCTCTTCAACCGTCTCTGGAGATCATCTACCCATGCTTTGTTCACTGTTTGACACTCCATAAAGGCGAACAAGAGTGCAAACCATAGGTGTTTGAGCAAGCAGAAAAAAAGGATTTTCAACCTGGGTAAGAGGGAAAAACCTTGGCAGTTTGGTTATAGTGAAGTAGTTAGAACTGAACAGGAAATGCTTCTTTTTGTTGTCAATTTTTTTTTACATCAAAAAAGAAGAGCCTGGACATGCCTTGCTACAGCTATGGGTACTGGAAAAGAAAAGGAGAAATATTCAGGAGTTGATGGACACCTGTATTCCAGGCCAGTAACTGACAGGCCTCTGGTTTTACTTCCATAGCTCAAGATATGTCATCTACTTCAAAAAACACAATGGTAAAATCTTTTAAGAATGCTTGGTGTTTTAGTCCCTACCACCAGTGAACACAGAAACTATTTGCAATTATTTAGAGCTTTTTAAAAAGCATGTTTCCATGTGTAGTGACCTAAAAAAACTGTAGACCCATGGCAACTGAGGTGAGAAACAATGGAAGAGGGGAGGAATCTGCTCTTTTGCCAACAGCTTTTGAAACTGTATGTTCCACTCCATTCCAAGCGAGGTATCTAGCAGCAGCTATGAGGCTCAATTGCAAAAGGATCATAAAGTATCATAAAGACCCTAGAGAAATCTTTATTGTAATATTTATTATATTGCTAATTTTATATGTATTATCTAGCACAAAAATTAGTCCAGTTCTTCAGAAACTTGTGTTGCTGAAAGCCTTTTGTATTTTTTTTTAATAGTATTATAACATATTTACTAATCTATACCTTTAGGAACTCTCACAATCTTATTTCAGTGTTTATTAGCACTTAGTCTTGCCTAAAAATGTTATTTCCCCAAATGTTTTCTGAAAAGTATTTTTGGAATAGAAGATGATGGTATGATCCTTTCTAATTTTTACAGAAACGATCAGAATATCTCCATTTCAACTGATAAGTAGCTTTACACAAAATACCTTTACCAGGTACATGCTTAAGCTTAAATCCAGAATAGGCTCTCTGCATAATACATTTTTTAATTTTAAAAAGACTTAGAGAAAAACAGTCTAGCTCCAAAAGTCATGATTCTCTGTCTTGTCCTATCCTGTTTGGACAGTCCTTAAAATTCCTTTAGCGCTCAGAATAAGTAGTTTGCTGCTTTGTGTCCAGCCCAAAAATTATCCTGCAAGAAAAGGGAGAGTCACACAGCCCTTTCTGTTGACGCCCAGTGGCCTTTGTACATCCATTCTCCCTTTCCCAAACAAACGAGTGGAGAGACTGAGCCTGCATATGAGGTGCACATAAACATCTAGTACCAAATGTTCATATGTCTTGTAGCATTAGAGTAAAAGCTTTAAACATGATATGTCATGAAAATAGCTTGATTTTTTTGGTCTTGACTAGTGAGAAGTTTTCAGTAACTTGTTGTTATATCTTTGGAAATAAATTACAGGGGGAAAAAAGTACCAAAAGCATCCAAGAAGGCAGAAAGAGAGCCTGAGTAACATGGAAGTACCACGAGAAAATTTCACAAATCAAAAAGCAGTCTATATCTTCTGCAGAAAGACTTTTTGGAAAGCAGTTAGCTTTCCAAAATAATCCATGCTTTTTAGAAGCAAGGTGAACTCGGCTATAATACTTCGTAATTCACATTTCAGGAATGACAAAACATATGTCAAAATCAACATGGTTTCATGACCAGTCTGATTTTTGGATTTTGCTTTTTTTTTTCCCAAAGCTATTTAACCAACATTTATTTGCAATTGTGCACCTACTTGTAAAGGAACATTCCATTTTGTGGGCAGCACAGCTAGCTGTTTTTAATTATACTGACTATAAATTCTACGTAACTAAAAAAAATAAAATTAAGATAATCAACTATGTCGTAGTGTTCAGAGTGAAGCCATCACTGTATTTAACATTTATGACAAACTGTGCCAAGTTTTCTTATTTCCACAAAGTTTCAAAATCTTGAAGTTGTTCTAAAAACTGATATAAATAGTGCACAACAAATCTGTTTCATATGTTTAAACAAATGAATACATTTTTATGTTTACTGAATGAAAGTTACAAGAGAGTAAAACCACTGAAATGAAGTTCCATGGTGAAATTTAAAATCATACTAGATGCAGATTGCTTCAGTTACCCTGAACATTGCCATTATTTAGAGAAATAGAAGTGAAAACCCATCAAAAATTCAAAAAGTCCAGGAAGTACTTATAAGTCGATGTAAATCAGGAACAAATCATATCTCACATTAAAAGTAGCCATTCACAAAAAAGCCAAGGAAGAGGTCAGATTTTCATTTTGGCTCACCAAGTTACACTGATGCTGTAATTATTTTGATAAATCTAGATTTCTCTTTTCCTCTCACTTCTGTAAACCAAAACGATAGTCTTCATTTACAGCGAAGTACCAGCTTTTACTGATGTGGTTGTACCTATTACTAAAAGAAAAGATTCAGGAAACAAGCAGCAGGTTATAGAATAAAAAGGGGGGATGAGAGAATATGATTTAAAAATTTTAATGAGTATGACTGCCTTGCCAAAGAAATATTTTGTTGCAATGCAAAATACAGCTGATTTTTAGAAGTTAAGGGGTTATTGAAAAATGAAATGTTATACAGAGAATGATAATGGTAACATCGGTATACAAAACAGGAATGCAGTTGGAGCATGAAAGGGAAACACTAAGTGACTGAATGCAGTTTCAAAATCCAGTGAGATAACAGAGAATTCATAATGCATTTGCAACATATTAATACAAAATAATCTACAATATACCTGTGAAATACATACTTTTCAATTCTATGTAGAAATAGATTATTAAATCCTTATTACAGCAAAATAGAAACATCACTGCTTGCAAAACTAACAGAAGTCAAGCACTTTGCATTTGCCTGCCCACAGCAATAGCATTTTTGTCAGAAGCACCAGTAACGATCTTGAGTTAAGCACAAAAGCAGGCTCTGTTATGGCAATGGACAAAGGCAAATGACTGCAAAGAAAGAGGACTCAACTTCAATTTAACTGTCCTGTAAGGTACATACTAATTAGCTGCAAAGCTATGAAATCCTAGCTAGCATGTTAAGTCTGCTACATGACAGTATAATTTGACTTCTTAAAGGATTATGCAAATTACAACTCATCATTCCATTACATGACTGAAAAAAAGTGACAGCTAATTTATACATAACACACCTTTCAAATCCCTAAGATGTGAAGCACCTGTGCAATACATTTTGCCCAGATTTTCTAGCATGTACACTCTTGTTTATTGCACTGTACAGAAGCATGCCTAAAAGATTTAGTAAAGTCTTAGAGTTTTTATTTGCTTTTTAGCTTTTAGAGCACAATCCCAAAGAATTAAACAACACAATTCTGTCCCTGCTGTAGAGGTTTTGCACACAAGTAGAAGTGTACGGTTTCAACACACGTGTAATTTCTGAATAGCAGGAGAGCACGAGCACTAAATGCACGAGCTAGAGGCAAGACTCACACAGATTTCAACATACTTCTGGTAGGTAGATTCACAGTAGATTCCGTCATATCGGTAGATTTTCCTACATTCTGATTGGTTGGGCAGAGGATGCTGGACAGTTATTCTGTAGAGGCATCAAAAACAGATAGACATGACTAGAGGATCTCTACAGGTAACTGTAATGCAGGACAATTCAGTATGTTGAAATGATTTTTTTTAAATTTTGTTTTTAAATTAAACACCTTTCTGATCTCTTTAAATCAACTGCCTTGTGAACACAACACCCGCAATTTCCAATTTTCAAAATTTGCACTGAGAGTAAACTAAACTTCAGTTCTCCACAAGAATAGTATTTTTCCCCCATCAAATAAAAGTGGAAGAGGTATGGACTTTTATAAATCAAATTGATACTTCACATAGTTTGCATCTATACAATGGTGCTTATAAAATTGATTATTTATTGTTTACTGTTCCAATCCTTCCTCAGGCAGGACATCCATTTATGTCAGCTGGGAGTTTGTCCAGACAAAGACCAAATAACCCTCCAATTTAAAATGTCAACAGCAATTCTCACATTTGCCCAGAATGAGGATGTTGTGGTATTATGAGGACTGTGACTGAAGGTGCTCAGCACCATTTGAATAATGCCATATGTTCTCGGATTGACTGAAAGAAAATGAAAGTGATTGGCAGCAATCAGGAGGTGCGCAGCATCTTGTAAAATCAGGCCCTAAAAGATTTGTCAATCATTCTATTATTCAGCCCTCCTCAGCTCCCTGTTAGCAGAAAATATAATTTGGCTATAAAAATTCAATGTTGTTTTTAAAATATACTTGGGAATTGCACACAAAACAGTACCCACCATTTTTTTTTTTTTTACCTCCCTCTTCTCTAGAATAAAAACACATTTTAGATGCTTTTTTATCTTCCACAAATTAATACCTTTTCCCCTTGTAATATAACGGTAGTTCACTGAAGTAAGGGTAAATTATTTGAGAAATTTTACACATAATGTTGCCATTATTTTTACAATATTAACATCTACATAGCTCTAAGCTAATCTTGGGTTTTTAAATCGCGTATTTGTTTCAACAGTAATTTGAGACTGCAAGTTTGAGAAAAAAATTAGTATCATTATAGAGCAACAAGCTTTATGAGAAAATGGAAAGTTATCTACTGTGGAAACTGAGGACCTTCCTCTATAAGACTGCACCTATACAGTGCCACATACAAAAGGAGTAGAGAGCTTTGTGATGAAGGCCAGACCAAACACTTCCAAATCCTGGGATATTCCTGCATTCACTAATTAAGATATTACCAGAGAGATTTATTCATTGTGATATCCAGGGCCTTTAAGTTAGATGTCTAAGCAC
>VZRE01010090.1:81499-140199 GCA_013396775.1 Cephalopterus ornatus
ATTGCCTCTGTTCTGACCCTGCAAACACCAGCATGGTAACATTGCTTCCAGAGGACAAGGAGTTTTTCATTGAAAAATTGGGGATGAAGAGTGTGAGGGTCCAGATTCAGACAGTCCTAAGTCTAAGAAACATTGGGTCCCTGGGAAATAAAATGTATCAACCAAGATATATGAGTGGTTCAAGGTTTCTAATTACTGTGATTTAGTTTTCTTTTACAAACATTACATAATTCCATTAGCATTTTCTATTTTGTGAGTATAGAATCTTCAGAATTGTATCATAAGGAAAGAAAAAGAAACTTACACCTCATAGCCAAAACTTAAGTGATATCAGCCACAGAAATAGAATAGGTTGCAGAAATTCAGATGTACTTAAATTTTCCAAATTAAAACTTGTCTGTGTCTTCTTTACTTTGATCTCTGGCCAGTTTTCCCCTATATTACTTCAGCTTTCTATGTGTGCTCATATACTCTTTTCTTACTTTCTTAGTTCTTTCATTTTTGTGCGTAGACAAGTTCAAAATGAGGCCCTATCACCTTTATTTTCAAGCTACACATATGAATTACTTTAATGGGGCAGTTATATACCTCCTTTTTTAAATTAAGTATTTTAAAATTAAAACATAGGATATAGAATGAGATTCCTTCCTACCATACATGTGACAGAAGACTGATTAAATGATTATAAGCCAAAGAGGAATGTAGACAATTATTCTGTTGATTTGATCAATACTGAGAGACAAAGGGATGATAATTGACTTGGGCCTACTGTCTACACTTTTGGTATCTCTGACACCCTTTGAAGAAAGGAAAGAGCTCAAGTAGTCAGGCCATAACTAGAATCATGCTCATCTCCATCCCTAGTCTGTACACCAGTCAGGAGAAAAAAAGCCCTCACTGTGTCTTCTACTTTATCAGATTTCAAAGGTGATGCAGAAATGCCAAAATATGCTCCAAAAACACAGTCAAGATTTGAGGAAAATCAGTGTAGGCAGAAAGAACAGGCAACTTCTCAGAGGCATATTCGAAATGTATGATAGAATACCACCTTTGTTTCTAGAAATAAGTGTCCTTTATGGCCCACGTGTGTGTTCGCCTGCTGTCTAAACCTGAGTCCTCTATCCATATCCCCAATCCATACTGCAATGTGCAATAGGATCCCTGAACAGAAAAGTAATAAGGCTCTGAATGACTTGCATGTACAAGTCCCTTCACATCATGAAATTGAGGTTTGGTTTCTCCTCTCTCCTACTCCTCTCTTCTCTGTTCTTACAATTGCAGGGAATGATGAGGAAAAAACCAAGAAGAGCCAGCCAATCAATGCCTGGCTATGAGCCTGGTGTCACCAGCAGAATTTTGGTTTTTTTGATCACAGGTCCATTTACAAATAGCTGACCTGCTGGAAATAGACAGGGTACACCTGTCTCAAAGGGAAAAAAACATCTTTTCCCAGGAGTTAGCAGGGTATATTGAAAGCTTTAAGCTAGAGTTGAGAGGGAAAAGGGATAAAACTAGGCTCCCTAGAGATAAGCCAGGGGACAGGACACCAATGATTGAGGCAAGGTCGTTTGGTCTGCCATCTCACTGAAGGCAGGGAATAGAGTTTAGTGTGGCAGCAAAGACACAAGGGTTATTGATGCGTTAGAAACCACAGAAGTCCACAAGAATGGTGATGTAAAAATTAAAGCTTCTCTCTCCAAGAAGGTGGTGCTCACCATCGATTCAGCCCAACTGAAGTGCATCTACACCAATGCACCCAGCATGAGCAACAGACAGGAGAAGCTGGAAGCCACTGTGCAGCAGGAAAACTATGACAGAGTTACCATCATGGAAACATGGTGAGATGACTCGCACAACTGGAGTGCTGCAATGGATGGCTGTAAACTCTTCAAAAGGGATAGGCAAGGAAAGAGAGGTGGCAGAGTAGTTCTGTGTGTTAGGAAGTGGCTTGGTCATCTACAGCTTAATGATAATAGGGTTGAGTATTTATGAATAAGAACCAGGGAGAAGGCCAACAAAACAGATGTCATTGAGGGAGTCTGTTATGGGCCACACAACCAGGATGAGGATGCAGACAAAATATTCTATAAGTAACTGGAAGAAGTCTCACCATCACTAGCCCTTGTTCTCAGGAGGAACTTCAACTTACCAGATGTCTGCTGGAAATATAATACAGCAGAGATGTAACAGTCCAGTACTTTCCTTGACTGTGTGGAAGATAACTTCCTGACACAGCTGGTGAGTGAAGATCAGCCTGACCAAAAGCTATAGCTGGCACTTAGGAAAAAAGAGTTTATGACCATTGGAAGAAGGGGTGAGAAACTCGGGACAGCTACAAGGATGCCATGAGATTAGACAGGGAGAAACACAGAAGGGCCAAAGTTCAACTAGAGCTTAACCTGGCTACTGCTCTAAAAGACAATAAAAAATACTTCTATAAATACATTAGCCACAAAAGGAGAGCTAAGGAGTATCTCTATCCTTTAATGGATGTGGATGGAAACATAGCAGTAAAGAACAAGGAAAAAGGCCGAGGTACTTCATGACTTCTTTGCCTCAGTCTTTATCAGTAAGACCAACTGTTCTCAGGCTACCCAGCTCCCTGAGCTAGAAGACAGGGACCAGGAGCAGAATGAAGGCCCCATACAACCTCCTTTCAGGTACTCGTATAGTGTGGCCAACAGAAGCAAGGAAGTGTTCATCCCGCTTGTACTCAGCACTGATGAGGCTGCACCTTGAATCCTGTGTTCAGTTTTGGGCCTCTCAGTACACAAAAAACATTGAGGTGCTGGAGCACAAGCCTTATGAGGAGCAACTGAGAAAGCTATGGGTGTTTAGCCTAGAGAAAAGGAGTGTCAGGGGGACCTTATTGTTCTCTACAACTACCTGAAAGGAGGTTGTAGTGAGGTGGAGTTGGTCTCTGCTCCCAGGTAACAAGCAACAGGACAAGACAAAACAGCCTCAAGTTGGACCAGGGGAAGTTTGGATCAGATATTAGGAAAAATTTCTCACCAAAAGGGTAGTCCAAGTACTAGACAGGCTGCACAGGGAAGTGATGGAGTCACCATCCCTGGAGCTATTTAAAAGATATGTAAATATGGCCCTTAATGACATGGGTTAGTGGTGAACTTGGCAGTGTTAGGTTAGCAGTTGGACTCAATGATATTAAAGGTTTTTTCCAACCTGAACAAGTCTATGGGGAAATTTCCTATAGTAAAAATGATAGTAATCTCATGTAGCTAGAAGGACTTAAAGTCTTTTCCAGGGCACTGGACTATTATATAAACTAACCTGTACATCCAGTCTGTCTTCGTTTTCCTTTCTTTTTTCCCCAATGCACTGATATTATAAAGCAGCACAGACTGCAGCAATTATCCATATTGATTATGCTACTTGGGTCTGATATTTTTCTAAATTTTATAAGCACATAAAGTATGAACAGTTTTGAAAAAATACCTGCCCTGAGGTTGAGATTGTTTCAGAAGTCTATTGAGTTAGTAGTTGGCTCACATCTACCTTAATATACGTAGTGCTATCTTTTTTTTTTTTTTAACTTTTCTGAAATTTAGTATTCTTTACATAGCAATCATCAGGGATCATTGTCTAGGGAGAAGATGTGCAAAACACTAGGGTAGTTAACTCTTACATACAAACCTAACTTCATATCAATTAAAAAGGAAGTTTAGCACCTGCCTACAAGTTAAGCAGTTGAATAGTTTTATAAGTCTTATCCTGGGTCCTCTACAACTAAAACACCTAAAGTTGAGAAAGGCTATGAGTTGAAGCCCAAGGTCACAGAGCAGGTCAGTATCAGACAGAAATGAGGTCATGAATTCCCTACCCTTGGTCCTTCCCGAACTGAAACGGTGAATGTCTTAAATCCTTCAACAAATGTTAAATCCTTTCCAAACCTTTCTACATTTTTGATATAAAGGAAGTAAAGTGCAATGAAATTCAGTAATTAATCATACAGTGTAGAGAGGGAGGTTGAGTACATTTTTGTTTTCTTAAATTGTCAACTTTTAATTTTACTTTATAGCCACTGGCATACTGCCATTATAAGCACAGTAAATAGGAACATTCAGCGTATATCACTGTTAGTATTTTTTGTCATGCATTTCTCATCTTTTTTCTCTTGATACTTACCTAACCTCTTCAGCCTCTTCATGTTAAACACGAGTAATTTTTGTTGCTGCAGATTGACTCTGTTCTTGCTATATCTTTCTCTCAGTGATCAGAACTGAACACATTATTCAAGTAGTGTCACATCACTGATCTATACACCACAACATATTTGTTATAAAGCTCACACTATAGTATCATTAGATGCATTTTCAATACAGATCCTATCCCTCAACATTGCTTAACATTTTGTTTGCTTTTATGTTTAGCGTTGCACACTAAAGCAGATTTCACCAAGCTGTCCACAGTGACATCCAGGCATATTTCCTCTAGGTACAGTTAATTTAAAACCCAGCAATATGTATGAGTAGCTCAAATTGTTTTTTTCCAATGTGCACTACGTTTCAGCAATGAATCATTTGTCATTATGCTACCTATTAGCTCAGTGAGGTGCCAAAGAAGTTTCTTGTAATCTCCACAAATCTAAGCAGAAATGAGCTTCTTCCTTATCTTATTCTCTTTTTAAAATACTCATAACTGTATTAAATTTTCCTTAAAAAAATGTTAATGGAGGGCATTTTCAGAAACTGTTAACAGTCAGAAATCACACCATTTTTTTGCCATCCTGACTAATATTTTATAACAAATTTCTAATAGAGTAGAAAGGCACTGCTTTTAAGCATGGGACTCCTTGTTTCTTCTATACACTTACGTTTTAAGCACTTTTTTTGCTTTCAAGTACATTGTGGATGTTTTATTGTAAAATTCTGCTTAGTTAGTTTTAGTCACATTGTTACTGGGAAGTGGGTTTTTTTTAATATTTCAGTCCTCATTTTGCTATGGTTTTGACAGAATAGAATCAGTAGCAAAAACAGATCCGTACAGCTAAACTCAATCTTCAGTCCATCTAAGTGGCCTGAATGGGCTATAGATTTCATTCCCTGACATGTGAATGAAGGGGAAGAAAACCAAACTGCTGATGCTGTAGACCTTCTTCCACAAGTTTAAAGTCCATGTTCTCAGTGTCCCAGTATATACTTTATTTTTGCTGGATTAATACTCATCCGTTTCTGCTGACAGGATCTCCTAGGACAGCATGGTACGTAATGCTCTTATGCACAGCTCTACAGAACACAGGGGCAAACATTTTTCCTGATGTATGTCAGAACTAAAATTTTTCAAACCCCTCAGATGAGAGAATAGTCCAGTTTAGCAGGGTTCTCTCTCAAAAGTTTTTTGCCCTTTAACAGAAATAATTTAGTAATTTTCCTCCAAACCCTTTCCATGAGCTTCATGATGTCATTTTGATGTTTCTGTTCCAAGATCAAAAAGTAAACAGGTAAAACTCATAAGTAATATCTTGACATGTGTATTCTATTCATTATAACAATTAAAATTACAGAGATAGGGAATATGCTCCTGAGAATAAGCTTCCTGAAGTTTGACTTGGGCTGGAGCCAAAACATTTCAGGCTTAGTACTCAGGAGTATTATTTAGAAGATAAATTGCTAGATATCAGATTTTGGGAAAGGTACAATTAGCATCAAGTCTTGTTGCACAGCAATTCATTGGAGGGAACATACCCTGTATTACTTGCTCATATTCACAATAATAATTAAAATACAAAACAAATCTCTGGCTAAGGGAATTTAGCTTTGATAAAATGTTTTGAAAATGCTGTTTGGGAGTATTCCATGTAAAGAAAAGTGAGAAATATTCTCCACTTTATTTCTAGGTTAGCATACTATTGTGCAACTTCAAAAAGATTTTGAGCACTTTACAGTCTTTTAAGTCTCTTACCATTAAAACTGATTATACCTATGAATGGGAGACCCCTATTATTGATCTTGAACTTCTGAGTGACAAGAACCGTTCTTGAACCACTGTGCAGCAGTTCCTCACAAAATACACTCTCACAGAAAGGACTATATTCAACTAAAACGGTTTTTACAAAGAAACAAAAGCAGCAGCAGCAGCAAGGAGATATGAACTACTTATTTTCTCTTTGCCTACTTGGAGCCTAAGTTTTTGCAGATGCTTATACCTATAGCACTGCATGTACACAAACATGCATACACACCATTCACATACACACATCTGAATAGGAATTGACTCATAACTAACAAAACTCTTCCTCTTCTCTTGCAAGTGCAATTTTCATCATGAGTATGTAAATATTATTTGTATGCAACACTGTGTGCAACTGCATCACCTTGTGTTTGTTTGTAAATAAATGAAGGGGGATATTACTCTCTGAAACTACACTATTGCACATGCACCTATTCTTCAATATTGAGTTGAGCTGTATGTATTCCATTATGCTATTTTATCCACGTTTACAGTACAATATGTTTTAAATTACTTTTAAAAAACAAACAACACAGATCAGTCTAAAATTAATGAAAATAAGCCTGAAGTTGTACAGGAAACCATAGATGTCATGTAGCAGTCAAAAAGGATGATGTTGATGTTAAAAAAATGGTCTTAGGAACCAGTACTCAAACATACAAAATCCTCATTGCCTATTGTTGACTTGGACCTATTCTGAAAGGCATCTTTTCTGACACACCTCTTCACGAACAACGAGTGAAAACATAAGGCAGTCTAAATGTATTAATGGAGAGAAAACAGCTGGTGGCACTGAAAGCCTCAGAGAAAAAGGCAGTAGAAGGGGTTTTTTGTGTTTTTAAAAAGAATTTCAACTTGCTTAGAAGGGGACAAGAGTAAAAACGATTCTCAGCAGCACCACCTGATTATTTTATTTTTTATACCCACTCATTTGATTTTTATTCAGACATGTTTTAAGAGGATTCTTAAAGCAGTTTGGGTTTTGTCTGTTTGGTCGGTTGTTTTTTCTTTGGGGTTTGAGGTTTTATTTATTTAATACTGCCACTGGACAGTGATACTGCATCAATTAGCATGTCTTAAGTCCCTACATCAAAATGATATGATTATGTTTTGGAAATGCAGCGAGTTTTACACACCTTAAGTTCTCCAAATAAAGGTGATGGTAATGGTAAAACTTTAACACTACAGAGGTCACTGGAAAACGTTCTAAATAAATATAACTTAACAAACAGGTATTATTACAGTAACATATTACTTGGTCTGACAGCAGTGATTCATATCCACTCTTATTGTTCTTTCTATTATACAATAATATAACCATTATTATACATGTCTCTCCCCCCAGATTCTGACGATATAAGAAATCTAGGCTGGTAACAGCTGGAATGAATACATGAAGGAGCAATAAAAGAATTAGATTATTTATATAGCTAAGTATTTTTAATACATATATAGAGAGTGATATTCTCTTTTACTAATTCCATTGTAAAGTGTTCCATAAATAAGTGAAATCCAGACAGTACACTTATCATTACAGGGTTTAGCATTGCTTCATGAACTGTATTATGCTAAAAGCTGTTTTTTACTTCAATTATGATGGCAAAATTGCTATAGTCACATTTCTGTTTCAGGGAAAAGAATGGTAGAGGAATGCTCCATTAAGAGACATTAATTTCATAACAGAAATCCATAGATATCCTATTTCCTACCACAGAATTTTGGGAAAATTAATTCCTATCCAGCAGTTCATACAGCTTCTTGATTTCAAAGCCCGTAAAGGCTATTAAAGTAATCTAGCTAATAGCACAATAGACTTCTTGGTGCAAGCATAAATGCCCATTATATCTTCAATTTCTTCTTTGCTCTCAGTAATCCTCCAGTAAATCACACTCGAAAATAAATAAATAAATCTTCAAAATGATGATATTTCCTGAATCACTATGAGTAAGCAATCAGGAATGAAGAATGTTTTCCTTTCTGTTTTGATTTTTTTTCTTTTTAGGCAAAGGATTGGTTTTTGCCTAATTTTGAAACAGCTTTAAAACATCTAAGTTTGAGAAACAGGACCTTCCTTTGAATGTAGGCATCACCCAACGTTTTTTCTTTTGAAAAGTCAAATGTTAAAACAAAAATAAATTGTTCCATGTTAGTGATAAAGTAAAGAAAAATGTGCTTCCACTTCAAAATACTGAAGTATTTGCTACATTTCCCATCTTCAATAGCAACACAAACTTTTATCAGACCTATTTACAAACAGAACTGCAGTGTCTTCTTAGTGAGGAGTTATTCTGGTTGCATACATACTGTACATGCTATTGAAAGTTTTTTATAATAGAAGACCATGCACTTTCATGTAATTCTTAATTAGAAGATGACTACAACTGAATTATTTAAAATCAAGCCTTTGTTATCAGCATCAGTTTTAGTCAGAAGCTGAGAATCATTTGTGAGCTGTGGCAGACCCAGACTGTTCAAAGCAATTGCTGTTCAGCATGAAAGCTGCAATGGAGGTCACAGAACAGGTCAGGAGGAAAGATAGTGTATCGATTTCACACCAGGAATAGAGGCGAAGCGAGGGCCCGCTGTTGCTGCATGTGATGTATTTCACTTCAGTTTAAGGCACATTTCATTCCAATTCAAGAGGGGGTGGGGTGCAAAGGGTGAGCGGATTTCACACTGAATCATGATGAATTCTGGACTTGTGTATTCCAGTAAATATCTCCTTCCTGACATTAAGTATTTCAATAGCAGAGGGAATACAATGGAAATTAGACAGCAAACAGATAGGAGAAGAGCACTCCTGGGAAAGGGAAAAAAAAAAAAAAAGCAAAAGACAACCCCCCAGAAACCTCCCACTAAAATCTATATACGATTAGGTCTATTGCCTCCTGGCTTAGTATATACAAATGTTGTCTCAAACCCAGAAAACTGTTACAGACAAAAGAAACTGTACATTGTTCCGATATTCATGCTGCTGAAGACAATAGTACATGATATACTAATCTTTTACTAAAGCATCTTTAAGCCACATAAACATAAGGCAAACAGTGTCAAAACCTAAAGAGCAGAAAGTCTGTTCACACAAACCTTCCAGCTACACACACACAAAGACATGCTCAGTGCAAAGAGAACGTAACTCCTGAAAAAATATTTTAAATGCATCAGTATAATAGACATACAAAAAGGTGGTGCACAACTGTATTTTACTTCATTTTATTTTCAAACTGATATTCCAACTAACCCTGACTTCTCCAGCAGCGGATATTAGCAACTGTCCCTAACTGTTTTATATAATAGTGTTGATTATTCATATTTCATTGCCCTGGAGTAGTGGCCAGTTTCTGCCCCACCTTCTTTCTTAATAACTAATTAAATAACTAAATAAATAAAAACACTGGTTCTAATGAGTGAAGCATTAAACAAAAGTAGAGGGGTATTTCTCAAGTAACTTGGATAACAGCCTAGCCTGTTCAATCTTTTTTCCAACACCCAGAAACTGAATTTCCAGTACTTTTGCCGAGTATGCTGTAAAAGTGTCAACTCCTAAACTGCTAAGATCACATACAGGGTAATGGTAAAATGGTAAGACTTTCATGGATAAAATGCTCCCTCCCTTCCCCAATGTGACTTTGCATAATTTGTTCTCTGAAAAACTGCTCCTCTTTTGAAATGCTGACTCTGCTATTCTGCTTGTGACAATATTTTACAACTTTTCTAGATCTTTATACTGGCTCCATAACACCAGCAAAATAGCAAGACACTGACATATTTCAGAACAAAAGACGACTGTATTTGAAACTGCACAGAGATTTCCTATTAAATTATTTATATTAGTTCACTTCCACGTCATTATTTCTTTTCAACTGTTCTAAGGCATCAATGTCAACTTCTTGAACCCTCTCATGAAAGCTCTGCTGTCATCAGGGTCTATTTCAGCTTCCTTAATTCCGCATAAGGAATCAGTTACCCAGCAAGTTTCCAATCACAAAGGGCCAAATGCTCCTCTCTGCTACATGCTGGAGCTGGGCAGACGGGCCCCTCACTAAGTCTGAGGAGGGCAAAAGGTGGCCGTGCAGAGTCTGTGAGTGTGTGCACACGTGTGTACTAGTGGCCTGTCACAAAACAGCTGAGACTGCTGTGCATGAAGAGAAAAAAAAATTCAAACAGCGGTAATGATTAACAAACAAGTGACAATCAGGTACTCCATGAAGAATGATCCACAAGGAAATGTCATTAACTTGCACTGCAAAATTCCATCATAGTTACTGCTTCTCAATAATTCCTTAAACTTCAACGATGCTGTGCTGTATAAATGCATAGAAATCTTCCACAGCCTTGAGTCAGGCTCAGTGGATTAACACCTGCTGGCTACAGACAAAGTCAAAACACACTAATGCTATTTGATCTACAGACTCCTGCTGACAATGTGCATCATGCAATTCTTACCTCCTCTGATATGTGGAGTATAGTTAAACTGCCTGTGATGGCTCCTCTCAGGAACATCCAAAAGCATGGTGGTGCTTAGGATTGGTTCCTAAAGACCATGAACTGTAGAGTAGCTGCAGACACAGCTCCATGAGCAAAGGCCAGGAGGACAGGCATTTCTGTTGCCTCATGGTGCTAATATCCAGAACTACCTCTTCCATTAAGAATGGACAATATGAGTATCAAGGTTCACATCTGTTACTGGACTCCCAGAGAGCACCAGTAGCCAAAATAAAGTCATTTTCCCATTTGCAGTTGGGCAAAGGATTGCTATTTTTTAATGGACAAGGATCTTAGCAAGAGAATAAATCATAAGGACCACTGCAGACTTTTAACACACAGTTTGAAAACAGCCTGCAAGCCACCCATATGGAACAGACTGTAAATCCCAAGTAGTTAAACAAAACCAAAACACATTAATTCAACATAGTCCTCAGTGACTGCCAGGCCTAATTTCAATTCCAAGCCTAATCAGAAGTTCAGTGCCCTCAGTGGCATGGGTCCCCGCTGTTTTATATATCCTTACATTCCCCCTGAACACCAGCACAGCAGTTATGCTTATCTGGGACACATCAGCTGATGCACAGGGAAAAATGAATAGCTGTGGGACTTGCTTTCATTACAGTTTAAGCTAAGCTGAAGGCTTGCACATGCCACAGAAAGGTTTGTGCCATGAATTGCTGTTGATATTCCTTGTGCAGGAAAGAATATGTCCGGTGACACAGCACTGCCGTGGGGGTTCCTCAGAGACGCAGCACCAAGAGCTGTACCAGCTACGATCATATGCTCCATGGCTGGGGAAACATGGCAGGAGCGCCAATTGCACCACAAGCTGGAATGGTTATTGTGGCTGTGGGCTGGAGAAGCAGGAAACTGTTGCATTTCCCCAAATTTCTAGATCCTGGATTTTTCCGTACTGGCATTATATTCTATCATTCCATCAAAGTCCTCCACCTCCCCATTAATGGAAGTGACCTGTGCTGTCAAAAAAAAGAGTTCATTAAAAATTTAAAGAAATTTGAAATCTGAGTATTTTTTTTCTCTTCAAGAGTGTGAGAGATGGGAATGAGAAAGAAGAGAGATAAGCAAAGGGGCTTGGGTTAAGTTCAATTAGCAGTAAAGCATGCTCTCTGGAAAGGTGTGTGCCTAAAATACAGGCCTCAGGGAATAACAGTGGTAAATAGACAAATTAAACATCAAGAGTCTTTGTAACCTCTCATATATATAATTTTTTTTAATATTTACTGAGTGTAAAAAGATCAGCCTTAGACCCTTGCAATGAACATGATAAATGGTTATATTGCATGTGTGTTAATTAATACTAACCCCTCTCTGGATAATGAAAAAAGAGTAATGCAAAAAAAAGCCCAAACCCCACAAGAAAATATATATGCTTTTAAGCAAAGCAAGCATGGCAGGTGGGTGTGTTCCAAGTAAACTGCACTGCCGTTTACTTTCTATTTGGAAACAACAACCTGAAAAAATGAAACTCAATCAAGTGCAAAGCACTTAAATTGCATCTTCTACTTGTAAGATGCTTTTACCAAAACATTCAGCCACGTCAGCAACAATTTCATCCAAACTACAATATTTGGAGTAAATGGTGTGAATAGAAACTTTCAGTTCTACATTAAACATTTTCACAGATTGACCGAAAAGACAGTGAGCTTCTGCACAATCAACTTAATACCTAGCAAAGAAGTAAATGTGCTAGAAGCCACACCTTTACAACCCTCTATCTTAATTCACACCCCTTTTGCTTCTGTTTTGTGTGGTAGGGTTTTTGTTTTTTAAAACGAGGATACCAAAACCCAACACACCTCAGTTATACAGAAATATAAAAGTCACACTGTTCTTTTGAGAATGAAAGAATTCCTCTAGGTGTCCTGACTGTTAGAGAAGAAAAAATATACACCCCTAAAGCACATATTTTTGGGAAATGTCCACAAATGTTTTTTTCCTACTAACCATTTGCCTAAGCAAGAAAAGATAACACTTTTAAACCTCACAAGTGTTACTCTTTTTAAAGAAGAACAAAAATCAGGTTTTGTTCTTTTAATTACCTTTTTTGGCTTTATTTGAGTCTGGTTTTTTCCACTAGCTTCCTAACCAGCATTCCATATTAAGCCATAAGAAGATGGTTGAAAAGTCAGCACTGAACTGAAAATAATAAAACACAGAAAAAAATCCACAAAACCCCCCACCCCAAACACCACATCCCCTCAGATTCACGCGTAAGCAACTCAAGTCCTGTAGCCTGACAGTTTGCACTTCCTGTGGAGGATTACTATGTAATTAACCATGGTTGCCCATTATCTTTCTCACATAATCTATCTCTCTTAAAAAGGGAGAACCACAAATATGGTTTCTTTCTGGTTTCTGATAACACTAAAAAACACAATTATGAATAAACTTCTGAAATTTCCACAGAGTATAAGCAGCAAGACTCAGTTCAGAGCCAACATCAGAACAACCAAACAAAGACAATATTGCTATTGCTGTCTGCTTGCTTAATGATGACTTTAAATGAAGTGGTATTCTGTTAGACCAAAACACTCGTGGATTTGATGTTTCAGAAAAAGGTCTTCAAGATAATGAATATTTTTAGTATTGACATTTATTGAAAGCATAGAGGGTACTATTAGTCCTTCTAATTCCAACGGAATGAACACTTTAGTAATTCAAGAATGAGAAGGCTGAGAACAATGGTTTTGAACAGATATTTCAGGTCTTCTACTTTTAGAAAATATATTTAAAAACAAAATGCTTTTTTGGATGCCTTGGCAGAAGGAAAAAAAAACGGCAAAAAAAAAAATCTGAAAAGCAAGCAATGTACTTTTTATGTGATATTAAAGGAAACAATGCTGTTTAAAAGAAAAAAGCAGCATGTCTTTCACATTTTATGGCCTAAGTAGGTTTAAGTACTGCCTATTACTTGTCAAGAATTCAATAGCAAATAGAAACTTTCCAGGTTGACGTGCTGGGGCAGCCGAAGGTCATTCTTTAAAGCATTTGCTCCCTTGAGAGGAAAACCTGGAAGGATGCTGTTTGAGCAATTTATACCAGGCACAGCAAGTCATTAGATGTCTGTGCTCCAAGTCTGCCATGATCCCGATTCCACAGCCATATGTAGTTACCATGGTGGGAACCAGTTCCAAAAGCCAGTAAGTCAAAGGAGTGCAGAGGTGTGTATTTTCTTCTCAATGTACTGAACAGATACAGAAACTGTAAATCTTTCACGAAACAACAAGACAGAAGAAAAGGGGCATTACACAGATGAACATCACGCATAAGTGTTAAAAAAAGTAAATTTTCAATTTCAGAGCAGAAGATATAATTGTGGAGGGGAAAAAAAGAAGACGATTTGCAGGTAGGAAAACATTCTTTCTGGTTAGTGTTTTAATGAGATTTTTTCTCCTGATTCAGTTTTACTTCAAAACAAAAACTAAACAATAAGTAATCCCACAACATCTGTGAGTAAATACTGTACTGCTCATTTTCTCTTTAAAAATTTTGATAGAGTCAAGAGATTTATATTTTAAATAGCCAAAACAATACAATTCCTGAACTGTATTTTGTAAAGACTTGAAAACTCAGCATTTTTTGAAAATTCAGCCATCCAGAAGGAATACATGAGCTTGCAAATAGCTCCCTTTTCCAGGAGGGGGTTACAAAAGCATGCAACAGATGTCTAGCTTTCAGGTATATAGCAAGCAATAGATGATACAGATTTGCTTATACATAAGCAAACATTATCCTTATTCCATTTATATAGGCAGAATTTCAAGTCTAATACAGACATAAATGTTTAAAGAGAAACATAAATGAGTCTATTAAGTGCATACTCCTGATATGCGTGTGACATGCAGGACTATCCAATGTTTACTTTTATTTTCACTGCAGATTACAAATGACACAAAAAACAAAAGCACTTTAACCAACAAGAGCAGCGTATGGACTAGTTCCACTCTTCCTTCTCTCAGTGCTCTAATGATCTAAGTTGACACTCATTCCTCTATTTGCTGTCCCCAAGGACAGCCCTGTCTCAGATGTCTCAGCCCAGGCAGATGACTTCTCATGGACTGATTCACTAGCTTGTTGAGAGTCCTTCCTATGCCTCTCAGCCATATGAAAGTTAATCCTCAAGTTTTTGTCCAATTTTATCCTTTCCACACTTGCTGAATGATTTTGTTTGTGTAGGTTTACTGTGTGTCTCAAAAAGAGAAAGCTCAGGAGCAAAATGATGTCTGTATATATATTACTATTTTTAACTCTCAAACTTCATTACAGAATCTTTACATTTATATACAAGCACAATATAAGTGACTTAATATTTTATGACCTTTTCAAAATACTCTCCTGTAACATGTGAACTTGTCCCTTTAGCTTAGGGAGCTATGTGAACAAATTTAATATACTCAGAGGACATCTTGACTTTCTTGTAAATTTGCATATCCCAATTCTCACATATTATTAACACTGGGAAATATATCAAGCTAAAACTCCATGGGAAAAAAAAATCACTTTACAGGACAAAAACAGCAACCAGATTCACTAAGGTAAGCAAGAGCAGAAAAATCAAGCAAAATCACCAACCTTAGCTGTACACTATCCAATCAGCTTCGGCAATAGCCTGTATTATGCAAGATATGTGCTACTGTATTTTAAAATGGGGCAGAAGACACTCTCAATCTTGTTGTTTCTTAATTTTTGTAATCTACATTTCCTTATCTCCATCCTAAAACTACCAATAGAAAAGAAAATACATCATGCCTAGAAATCTGTTTCCCTTCATATCAAACATCAGTTCTATCTGTGTATAACTTTCAATGCTTTCTTTACACTATAGGAAAACATGAATGGTTTTGTCCCCATGAAGATTATCCAATTACCTCTCTACTATTAAAAAAAATAAACCATATACGGCACCATTTTAAACCTTAGGACACCCACAAAGGAAAGAAAAGTACTCGGACAACAAATGAGATTCTAACATACATGTGCACATTAAGACATGGGCATTCAAATTTCTAACAGAAAATTGCCTTTTAAAAAGACACTGCATTCCTATAGCCATATTCTTGTTCCATACACATGGTCAAATTTCCACTGAAATCAACAGCACAACACATGCATTAAATGAGGACCCACAACAGTCATCATTTTGTTAAAACAGAAAATTTACACCACAATGCTAGCAACACATCATTCAGAGGTTCTTACTTGAAAAAAAACCTGAGAGTCCGCCAGCATGTAATGAACTTATCTAACTTCATCAAAGGTCAGAGTATATGTTTCACTTTTCTCTTTTTCCTAAGCACACCCATGGCCAGAAAATAATGTCTCTGGCATGTTTATTACAAGGTGTCTACATATGTAGAAGCAGTATGTATGCATATACGCACATGCACCTTTAAAGCATTATTATAAGGCTTTCTTTCCAGTATTATTAGCAGCTGCTTGCATATATGTAACTTCTTGTCCAGAGTGACAGCTGTATTTTCGCCTGTTTTGACATTGAGTCTGATCTGGGTGAATAGCTCATATCCATTAAAGTGCTATTACAACACTGAATGACTGCCAAAATACTTCCTGATCAATTTTAAAAGCCAGCTAGCTGTCATCATCTAATCGCAACAGCAGAAAACAAATCTTTGGGGAATAAAACAAGATTTTAAAACATTTTTTAAAAGCAGGGTATTAAGTCTAAAACCTCCAAACTATTTAAATAAAAATCACAAGCTGCAGCAATATCTAGGTAAAAATCTCTGTGCTTTGAAAGCCCATCTACTTGTTACTGACAAGCATTCTAACGTAGTTTCTAAATCTACCATTTCAACAATCTCTAGAGTTTGAACTCCTGCCATTACATAACTTAATAAAGCAGCACTGAAAACAATCACCACAGAGTGTGATTGTGCTCACCATTAAATTTAGTTCTATAAAATTTAAGACTGAATTCAATCATCTTTGTGTCTTTGACTGAATGGCTGAAAACCAATGTGCAGGTTCAATTCCTGACTTCTGAATAGCTTTACAGTATGCATATTTTTAAGCTGCGGTACAAACATCATTTCAGACTTCCATTTATCAAGCATACTTGAAAGGCTATATAATTCAGAGACAGTTAAGACCGCTTGAAGAGAAGGCACAGTTGGCACAAGTTTGGCACAGCTTTCAAAGAGCCTGCAGCACTGCTGTATTTGTAATACAGCACACTAAAAGAATCAAAAAATAGGTCGTAGGAAATTACATGTTCTATATGAAAGATGTCTAGCAAGTCAAACATGCAATGCCCACATGCACGCATGGTGACTACTCTATGTGTAGATGACT
The DNA here is from genome assembly GCA_013396775.1 of Cephalopterus ornatus. Classification (NCBI taxonomy): domain Eukaryota; kingdom Metazoa; phylum Chordata; class Aves; order Passeriformes; family Cotingidae; genus Cephalopterus; species Cephalopterus ornatus. The sequence continues at coordinate 98,291 of VZRE01010090.1, forward strand.
TTTTAATTTCTCCCCACTGCACTGTTTTCTCCCCAACTATGTGCAGCTTGCTGCTTTGCTATGTGGTCAGTCTGCTTTGATCAGTGAAACACAGAACACCAACCAATTGAATGAAATATTGCTGCATCAAAATATATATGCATGGAACGAGCTCAAAAAAAGTGGACCCACCATTTGCTCCACAAACACCCATGATATGGCTCAAAAAAGACACTGTGCACTTTTCATTACAAATACACCATAAATTAAAACTCCTTCAAAAAGCTCCTGTATCTCTAACCTGGAGTTGACACAATATCAAAGAAGCAAAAAAAAAAAAAAAAAAAAAACCCAAAAAAACAAAAAAAAAAAAAAAAAAAAAACCCAAAAAAAACCAAAACGAAAAAAAAAAAAACAAAACTAAAACTTCACACACCCCCCAAAAAAACCCAAACTCACCAACACACACACACATACAAAAAGAAAAAAATTAAAAACAAACAAACAAACAACCCCCCCCAAACCCCCAAAACAAACAAAACACAAACAAACAAAAAAACCACACACAACATGCCACCAAACTGGACTCAGGATGTTTTTACACTAGACAAGACTGTCAACATGCAGGTTTGCATCCAAATATCTAACAGACTATGCTCTTTCAGTTCTAGTTCCCATGTTATTGAACTCTATGCTTATGAAGTTATAAAACCTAATTAAAAAGACAGTTGCAGTACTGCCTGCCAAAAATAATGCCATTTGACAGTTTACAATATAATAATAATTAAGAAATTTTGAGTGTTATCCTAGCCAGGGTGCTCATGACAAGAAACCTATTTCTATGTAAAATGAGAAACTAGAGAGAAGGTTCTGCAGACATAGGTACAATATAGTTTATCAAAGAGTGATAATTCAGATGTGAAAATGATGAATAATTTTGTGTGGAATGCATGTCATAAAACCTTACTGGTTTTGGCAGCATGTCAAAAAATGTAAACTGCATATGAAGGAACTTTGACAATGACCCCTGGATTTAAGGAACAACAAATATGTTTTCAGAGAAGCCACAGTGACCACATACAATTTAATAAAAGGAATCCCTCCACCTCAGGCTTTGGTTCAACCCAAACCAAGTGGCCAGAAACTAAGTAAATAATTTCAAATTCATTAAAATAAAAATATAAATACAGTGAATTGTTCAGATGTACATTTAAAAAATCCAATCTCATTTGTTTCGTATATTGTAAACATTTAAATTTAAAACGAATTTTTGTTTGTGTCTTAGGTCTAGGAAGAGGAGATCTGACATGAAGCACTAACTAGCAGCATGTCAGCTCCAATAGAATATATGACTGTATTTTCATGTTGTGGTTTATACATTTAGTAGAGAGGATCTTAATTTCCAAGAAGAACTTCTGACTTTTTTTTGAGAATAGTAATAACCTAAAGCTGGAGAATACCATTTTTATATAGCAAGTGCCCAAAAGATTTGTGTTAATGTTAAAAAACAAAAAAAAGAAGAATGTAGTACATATTATTAATAGATCTATAAACTAGCTTATACATTTTAGATCATTTATAGGCCTGTTTTTATTAATAAAACATGCATGGTTAAAGTTTAGCTTAGGAGGATAGCATGTTGATTAACTTGATAATTCTGGAAAATAGCACTAGTAATAAATAGCAGCTGCATTAATAACTACAGTGGGAAAGGACTACTGGGAATCCACATATTTGCAAAAGGATTCTGAACAGCTAATATGTACAGATTGCTACAAAATACTGTGCATGAAAATATACCTTGTCTTGTAACTTGACATCAATAATGATGCCTATTAAAAAAATTGTTATAATGTTTCCATAGTTTAAGGGTTCTCAAGATCTTATTCTGTTCTGCATAAAATTCTGCAGCTACCTTTTTTTAGTGTCAAAGTTATCATATGTTTTCTGTCAATGTAACTGTACACTAGAAAAAAAGAAATCATAAAAACTGACTAAGAAGCTGAAGAAAACTGATCCCTTCACATCACATCAAACAAAGCCAAACAGGATGGTCCAACCAAGCAACAGAAATAAGATATGGAACTCAGCATAAACTGGCTATGTCAGCTAGTTAACAGTTATCCATTTACTATTTAAGAAGGAAGACATGGACCACATCACAATGAACATCTCATTCCCAAATTGGCAGGTTCCTCAAAACAGATTGGCATGTTGCCACTATGTTTAATCTCAGCAGGAATACACAACAGGAAGAACACTACAAAAGACCACAACAGGAAGGAGGGACAACAGCAGTCTACAATCCTGCTCTTCTCTGATATTTGCAGAGGAAAGAGGTAGCCAATTAAAAGACACTCAAGTTATGTGAGTGACTTTTAAAAAAATAATAAATAAAAAAGATGATGAACCTTTCCTCTGCACACACATATATTCATCTCATCCAGCAGAGAAGAACGCAGGGTGACATTTGACTCATGATGCTAAAACCTATCATGATGTTATTTAATACAACTATGAAGTTACTATTAAACTAATTTTAGAGGTATTATAAAGAGCATGAATCTCACATATTTACTACTGTGTGCCAGAAGTGACTACAGTACTAAGGATACAAAATAGTTATTGGAAAACCCATCTAAAAGACTGGTTTAGCAATTCCATTGCTAAGAAAGCTTCATGATGTAACACTCATCTCACAGGTATTGCTTATGCACATATAATATTGTAGAGTAAATCTACTATTAATGATGACAGTAGAGACAACTACGCTTTATTTGCATAGTGTTACAGGAGAAGTCGCTCATTACATCAAAACCTCAAGCCAAAAGAACAGAGCAGAGAGATATATGCAATTCTGCAACAGTTTGGCTAACGGTCATTACAAACATCATGTCAACTGTATGCCGATTTTATTTTTTTTCTTAAAAAAAAATGAGCTTGTCACACAGTTCATGAGGGAGATAGCTAAGCCTTGGACTGCAAGTAAATCCACCAACACTAAAACCTCTCCCAGATGTGCAGCTGCTTTCTGCAGCACAGAGATATTTCTTAGCCTTTAAGCAATATGAAAATGAACTACCAACTGAAAAGAATAACTGTCATATGCTAATTTAACTGGTTGGGAAAAAAAGTTAGTGGAGAGTCAGGGAACTGCACATCCTACCAGGGACCTTTCACCCTTTGACTTTCTAGCTCACAATCTGGTTGTTCTGGAATGCTGACCTACATGTCAGCCATACAGAATCTGTGCCTAGGGTGTTCATCATGGAGATGCACAGCACAATGGCCTGGCTTTTATTTCTTTCCCCAACCTCCTTCTCCCTCACTCGTAATTACATAGGATCTATATCCTCAGTGTTATCCACTTCCAGTGCAGCTCTGTCCTTCCAGTTTGGAATAAAAGCCCACCTCTCCCTGCAGCACCCTTCCCTTACTCATTTCTCTCCTGATTCACTCCTCCCATAGGACATTGCCTCAGCTAAAGGCAAGACTCGGAGGACAGAGACACAACTCAGCTGATGAAGCCAGGCACAACAGGGCACCCAGCTGCTATCATAAATTGATGGCAGGAATCACAGTAGCACCACGTAGTTTTAGTACTATTAGGAATAATGTATTTTAGAATTAAGCATTTACAGAGATGGTAGTGACTACAGTAACTCATCCCTGTCATTACACAGGAAAAGTCTCCACCCGTCACTAATAAGGACAATGTAAAAGTCTGATATACAACTGCACTTCACATTTGTAAGTGTCATTCACAGGAGACTTGACTTCTTTTTTTCTTGGGATGTGTTCTATAGTATGCCAGAGGATAGCAGTTGGATAGTAAGCATAAAACTGTCTGACTTCAAGTCTGATTTGGTACTTCTGTACAGAACTTGGCGTATTTTTTTCTATTCTTCCAGTTCTTTTTTCAGCAAGAAATGGATATTGGCCAGGACACCAAAATGGGCCAACATCATTCTCTCTATGAATCCTCTCACTAAAAATGCCTTAACTTACTTATCACTCCAAATGCATATAATTGGCCAGGTCTCACACAGCATTGCTCTAATACTTTAGGAAAGAGGATACAATTGTAAATACCTGGCAACACTAACTTTCACAGGTAGTAAAATGTTCTCTAGCAATCTGAAAAAAGTACAGCTAACTTAAAGAACCAGCTAAAATACAATATGTAAGGGGACAGGGGGGTAGGGGTGAGGAGGGGGGGCAGGCCGGTGCAAAGAGATAAGCTACCACTTTGTACTGAAAGATATTAAGTTCCAAAAGCTATGCCAGAAGCCATCTTCGAATTCACAAGTAATGCTAACATTGTGTCTTGGCTCCCCAGAAATGGTTTGACACCTAACAATTACATCTGAAGTGACTGCCACATGCAGGTCTTTTTCTGAAACCTCCAGACTGATGGTCCATAGCTTTGATAGAGTCCAGACTAGAGCAGCTCTATAAAGGCCACGCTGGAAGCTGGCAGACCAGCACCTGAGAACTCTCTGGCACTGGCACTCCTGTGGACCTCTGGTCAAACCTGACACAGATCAGATAGAAAAATATGTGGAAGGTAAAAAAAAAAAAAAAAAAAAAAAAGAGTCTTGGTTAAAATGTGCATAATTCCATACATAACCTGATGTCTGTAGCTGTAAAGCTGATAATTCTCAATTGAGCTGTTTTTTGTTAAAACTGACAACTGAGGCTCAGATTTGTACCCAAAATTTTCTATATTGGACAGCTGTAAGGCATTGCTATATGAACTACCACTCACTTGATATGCTGCTATGTGACTTACATCATGAATATTGCTAGAGACAGTTACACGGATGTAACATTTAAACAGTACTGTAATTACAGGAGCACCCTGAATGTGGGCTTGACATTTACCAAGATAATTCAGTTGTTGGGAATGCAAACCAATGAAAAAGGGAGATTATGACTGACTTCACAACTTTTAGCACTGGTACCTCATCTAATTCCATGTATGTTTTTTCTATTAAGCTATATATAATTACAAATACATTTGAAATTTGGAAGAGTTTTCATCCAGAGGGACCTTGAAACGCTTGAGAGGTGGGCTGATGGAAACCTCACAAGTTCAGCAAAGCAAAGTGTGAGGCCCTACACCATGACAACCTCAGATACACCTACAGATTGGGTGGAGAATTGATTAAGGGCAGCCTAGCAGGGAAAGACTCTGGGGTGATGGTTGATGAAAAGCTCAATGCAAGCCAGCAGTGTGTGCCTGCAGCCCAGAAAGCCAACCGTGTCATGGGCTGCATCAAAAGGAGAGTGGCCAGCGGGTCAAAGGAAGTGACTGTCCCCCTATACTCTGCTCTTTTGAGACTCCACCCAGTGTACTGCATACAGTTCTGGTGCCACCAACACAAGATCATGAAACTGTTGGAGCAACTCCAGAGGAGGGCTGCCAAGTTGATAAGAGGACTGGCACACCTGCCCTACAAAGAGAGGCTGAGAAAGTTGGGGCTGTCCAGCCTGGAGAAGATAAGGTTGCGTGGAGACCTCATAGAAACCTTCTAGTATCTGAAGCAGACCTACCAGGAAGCCAGAGAGGGACTCTTCATCGAAAACTGTAGTGATAGTTCAAAGAATAATGCGTACAAATTGAAAGAGAGGAAATTTAGGTTAGATATTAGGAAGAAGTTCTTTACTGTGAGAGTGCTGAGATAGTAGAACAGGTTGCCCAGGGAGGTTTTGGGTGCCCCAACCCTGGCAGTGTTCAAAGCGAGGTTGGATAAGGCCTTGAGAAAACCGGTCTAGTGTGAGGTGTCCCTATCCATGAGAGAGTGGGTTGGGACTAGATGATCTTTAAGGTCCCTTCCAACCCTTAACATGACTGTATGAAATGTTATTTAAGTTTCAAAGACAAGCAGGTTATAAAGATCTCAGATTTGTTGAATTGTTTTAGTTCCCTGAAAAATAAAGCACAACTCGGGAGTTTTTTTGTTTGTTTTGGGGTTTTGTTTGTTACACTCAAAGTTGCATATTATCACGGAACAAAATAGGAAAGCAGTCTAGAATCTCCCTGTACTGTAACTTGAAAGACTTCAATACTGAAATAAAACAAAGTCTGTAAATATGAACCAACATTTCTAAATCTATAGGTGGAGTTAACAACTCCCTCTTCTATCTCCAGTCTATCTGGAATTTGTGTGCCTGATCTGACGTCATTACTGTTCTTATTCCTCATACTGGCCATCAAGTCTTTACATCAAATATTTGCCCCTCTGCTCTAAGCGTTTAAGGTATTTCCATGGGTATTTCAGAAAGCCTATAAAGCAACATATGTGGTAGTAATTCATGCCTCATAACCACACTAACAATACCCTATGGGGGAAAAAAAAATCAATAGCAGTTAACTCCTATTTCAAAACCAAAAAATGTTTAAATGTCTCTGTGGACTTAACTTGTTAGGTGTGGGGGGAATCGTGGGGGTTTGGGGCAGGGGTGGTGAGGGAGGTCAAACAAAATATGTACACTTCTTCATGAAACGTCCCCTCACGGTTCACATAACTCTTCTGATACCTTCAAGCATATAACATGCAAAATGGTTTAACATCACTTATAAAAGAATCTAGTGGTAAATTACCACTGTATCTATTTCAGAGCTCCTTTTACCGAGTCAGGTGTGGGCGAGCTTGTTGTTTCAACGTGCCAAAGTTGCCAGCAGAGAGGATTACCAGGAGTATCAAGTGGATGTAGTGGGTGTTGACTCTTAGAGCAAGAGCTGTTAACACTTCAAAAGCACATCATGAAGCAATGGGACCTCGAAAAGTCCCTGCTCTCGCAGCTCTCTGAACCTCAATACCTGAACTTAACAACTTAGCAAAGCAATCATGACACATGACAATAGGCACTACTCTCAAAACTATGTAATCAAAACTGGGTGTATAAATCCTTTGCAAAGTATCGGTTGGTTACAAGTTAGAGTGGTTTCCAAAAGGAAAAAAAAAATAAAAATCAAACAGAAAACTCTCATATGAAGTCATCCCAAGCATCAAAGGGGTACCCTTGCTGTAAATAAAGTTTTGTATTTACAGCACTATACTTTTGCAATAATCTATTAACTTTGAGAAAAATCTGTTTGGTACATAGAAGGTGAGGTTTTCTCATTTGTCTCCAAACTATTACATGTTTTAGGATTGACTGTTAGTATAGATAAAAGTATAGTGAAGCTTATGTGATATGCAGATGAAGAATACGTGTAGCAGTAAATTAAAAAAATCATTAATAAACTGTCAGGCCATTCATAATAAAAAGCAGACATTAATTTTGCACTTTTAGCTTCAGACTAGATTGTTTTCCATATCCTGCTTGTATGCTTTTAACTAATTCATCACACCAAAATGTGTACCGGTTGCTTTTGAACGATATTTTACAAAACTGAACTAAAAATGGAGCTAGACCAATGCTTACACAACACATGCAGCTTATTACATTTGTTGCACTCCAAATAAATATTGATTTCAATCTAAGAATGCTATGAAAGGGCTTGCATCAATTACACAGTACATCACAGTCATGATGCAAGTTACCTAATTCCAGTGATGCACACAGCAAATCAATCATTCACATCCACACAGCTTGGTGAGTCAGAGCCACCACTACTTACCTTTATCTGAACTTTTAAATACTGCATTCATTTTGGAGTGGCATTATAAAGGAAAAGGTTTACAATGAAAAAAATGTCAGCTAATCTGCCAAAAAACCTGCAATAATTATAATTACCTCTATTCATGTCATGTGTGTTTTAATACATACACAAATGAGTAAAAGAGCCCTTAATGACAACAACATTATGAGGGGAGGTTTCCCTTTTGCATTATCTATTTATTCAACACAAAATTATTAGGCTATTGTGATAAAGCAGCTAGAGTACAATGACTTTCCTTTAATCACTAATTAAAATGCTGATTGCCTGTTGAGTGAGACGTGCAGTTATGGTCAAACACCAAGTCCTATTGTGTGATAACAGCTTGGGCTGGCCTTACAACTGGGTGGGGTTGAATCACTGCTAAGTAAACAAACCCTCTATGGCTGAAAAACACAATCCCTTCAGCTCAATAAAATCCTTAAGTAACTTTTAATTTTACAGCCTTAGACAAGCTAATATTGCAGAGCACAAAAGTTCAGAGATAAAGAGACCTACCAGGTGCTGGAATAAACAAGCAATTACACAGATTATAGCAGAGCAGTACTGGGTCTGTATGAATTAATTTATTCTGTGTACAAGCTGAGGTGGAAATTAATTTCATGGGGCCAAATTCAAAGGACCACTGGGACATTATTGGCTTCATCTATTCAACTTCTGAAGTATACTCAAATTACACCTCTGCAATCCCACTGATAGCACCCCAATACCACCATGGGCTTTCACAGATATAGTCAGGAGAATCCACACACTCACATTTCCCTTACATACTTGATTATTACAAAATAAATTAAGTAAAATAAGACCTATTTATCTACAGTCCTGTATTCCATGGAATCATTTTAAATGGCAGTAAAAAAAAAAATCTGCAATATGTCACTGTACACATTGGACACTATTTAACATGTGATGTTATGCTCCAAGTATCAATGCTAAAAAAGAAAAAACCTTCACATGCACACACACACACATAGGTGTAGGACATGAGGAAATCAGCAACATAGGTACTTGGCACCTACAAAAAAGACAATTATTTTTCAAGAGAGGGTACAGTAAATAATTTGTAATTAAAACCAGAATAAAGTAATAACTGATTCTAGTATTATGATCTTAATTTCATGAGCTACCACTGTACAAACCTAAGGAGCATTGCAGCATTTGGAACTTTCCAAAATAAGGGGGGAACCCCACTTTTATCCCAACTGTGGATATATGGATATATTTGGCTTGTTGATACTCTAGAAATCAATTTAACCCATAAAGTTAACATGGCATAGAAGAAACAAATACACATCATTTGTCATACGTAAATTCATTCCTTTAAAAGGCCATTGGTTACTAATTTAAAACACCTCTATCCCATAAATAAGTAAGAACAAACTTGCTTTCTTCCAGTTCAACAGGTTTACTCTCTTAACAGAAAAAATAATAATATGCTGTTTAATGGACTAACTTTTATTATATTTCAAATAATCACATAAAGTTTGGGGTGTTTTGGCTGAGTTTTAGTTTGGTTTTTTTTTTTTAAATATAAATTATAAGAAATTATCTGGCTATATTATTGTTATAGTTAGATGTGTATACTCATCTATTATGCATAACTTGAAGTTACTATTATAGAAACCTCAAATTAAGTGGTTGTTTAAATTACTTTTAGGTGTGCACAATGTCACAAGGGCAGAAAGAATGATTTTTAGTCTATAGCTGCAAATTCCACAATGTTTTCCTAGTCTCTTTTCAGCCAGTTGCCTTTTTTATATATACACATATACATTCAATCAGTTCAACTTCCTCAGAAAAATAACAGTATTTAAAGAAAAAAAACCTTGACCACACCACAACAGCTCTTCACTTGCAGCCTCATTCCTCCCCCTTATCTATAAGAAAACCCATTTCACCTTTCTGCAAGTAAAAAAGAGCATCTTTTACCCTATTAATAGTTTTGCTGCTTTTCTGGCATTTGTCTATAGAAGAAAAACTTAAAATAATTCCTTCATGTTTCTGTAAAAATGTAAACTGTAGAGACATGTTTGCTTTTGGGGTTGTTTCCTTCCCTTTTGCTTAATACAACTGAAACCAAAATGGTTGTTTCATCTATATGCAGCTGCTATTTATATAATAAGTCATCTCACAGAGGAACCAAAAGTTCATGTTCAGTGTTCAGAAGGCTCCCACAAGAGGCACAGGTGCAGGGAGCTCTCCTTCCCTGTTGCTGCTGTACAGAGGCCAGAGAACATGCTACATCTTGCAGACTGTCAGCACTAGACATACAGAAGTAAATGTGTCAGACTATCTCCCACATCCTATGACTATTATTACCAATTGCAACTGATGGCACGCTACACTTCAATCTCTCCTGTTCAAATAAATACAACTATGGCTCTTCTTTTACACTACTGTGTTGCAAGACCAGTATCAGGAAACTACAACTGGTACAACAACCAGGATCCAGCCTACAGTGAGTAAAATCCACCAGATACCCAAGTCAATGGCTCTGTTCTCACTGCCTCTGTTGGGCCACTCGACCTGTATCAGTGGGTATTCTATGTAACTAAAGATATAAAAGGACAGTGTCAAAATCAGCTGTAGGGAAAATCATCAAAATATTGTGGTTTCTACCAAAAGTTTAAAAAAAGTTTTGTTTCTAGATTTTTGTAGACCATTTGGTGATCTAGCCACCACAATACTTTATAAAAGGCACCACTATAGTAAAGGGATCACAATAATTTTGGAGGTAGGGCAACTTATGATGACAGCATTTGGTAGAAATACTTCAGAATGATGGATAAAACTGCTCAGGCCCTAATCTCCCATGAAGACATATATCATTCTCTGAATCCCTGCCTATGTTTATCAGGCTTTGCAGAAGAAGGAAATGGAAGTGGCATCCAAGTGCAAGACTAGAATCTAGTGCACGAGGTCTAAGGTTTTTTACTGCATAAGCATTCAACAGAATTACAAAACTTGATTTTATTCTTCAAACTCCCTTAAGCTTACAGCTCAATTTTTTTAACCCTTCCACTTAACACATTCAAATAACTTCCAGAGGTCTGTTTCCCAACCACTGAACAAATACAAATTGAATGCAGTGACCCATCTTTCCAGCTAGCACTGCTGCAGCTTTCTTTTGATCACTATTACCCAGCTGTCATTAAAAAGCTTTCTCTTATGATACTCAGGTGGCTTGGCAAATATAGAAAGTTGATTTTTAAGAGCATATTGATTATTGAACATTTCACTTTTTAAAAACCACATCTTTTACATAAAGAAGAAGAGACTTTGCCTTATACACCAATAACTATGCCCTGATCGGTCCTCTCAGTGATTCAAAACTGAACTTGCAAAGATATCTACCCACATTTTTAGAAACTTGCTACATTTGCAGTTTATGACTTTCATCTGGCTTTGGCATATGCAGGCACACAAAGTTTAGGCAAATACATATGGATTGTCCATTGATACACAGGAACATTATGCTATAATTGCAAAGGACCACTTAAGATGATCTAATTACACATGGAAAACTAATATCCACTTAAGTGGAAACAAGGAACAATGCGAAACACTAGAATAAGATAAAAGAATGAACATGGGCATCATCAGATAATCTTCCTAAAAGCTGAGTGTATTAGGCCATAGAACAGCCTGACAGGGGAGATGGCAGAAACCCACTAGCTTTTGATTATTACAACAGGAGAAAGCAGACTAGAAAATACACTGTGGAGATTCACTGTATATGGGCAGAAACACTGGGTAATCCAACTAGTCTTTTCCACTTTTGAATTCCATTATTGATTAGTCCTGAGCTTTATTTAATCTTTTTCAAAGCCTCACACAATAGTAAACCAGAGAACCAATTCATATCTAACAGCAAATATTTTTAATTCTGTTCCAAAGATCTTCACAAATATTCACTTTCTCACAAATCAAAATGGTTCTTCTTATATTTACTCTAAATAATCTGACTGAGCAAAACATTTCAGAAGATAAATATATCCAAATAGAAGCATATCATAAGACAAGTATGCTATAGCCAAACAGAAAGGAGCAGCAGATGCTCAGATTCGAGAGTGGTCTTTAGGACTTTAAACCCTATGACAGAAAACAAGGGAAACAGTTAGAACGATCCTCTAGCACCATCTCTGAAGTCCTGTTATGCCATTAGTTGAAGAGAAGCCTTACAGGCTTTTTTGTGGAAAAAACAAACAAACAAACAAAAAAACCCACCACAAAAAAACACCTGAAAGCCCAAACCCATGGGAAAACACTTGTAATACACATGCAGTTTACACTTACATGCTACACTGATGTCACAGTATACATATAAATAGAATGTGATCAGCCTTATAATGTTAATATGAAGATTTCACACTTGGGAAGTATCATGAACAGAATTAGTATTTATGAGGAGTTTACACATCAGTACATAACTTAATGCTAACTTTATTAGCTGTTGAACAAAGCATAGATATGCACACCATTATATTTTCTTTTTATGAAGGAATGGATCAATAAAATGAGCCAGTTTGATATGGTACTTATTACAAGGACTGGGAAGCACATCTAAATCAGTTCAGGAAGCTGTTGCCTTCTGTACATTAGTTGTACCCAGAAGTGATTTTGTTTGACCTTTCACAGTGTTTGAAACACACTTGTATGAGACTGAGAAAAAAAAAAGCGGTGTTTTTCTTCCATTTCCTTGTCCTATGATCCAATCTTTATTTTTATATTAACATGCCACACTAAGCCTTGAGTTCAGCTTGTCACCAACTGCCAGGACCCCAAGATGCTTTTTCTTCTAGATCATCTTCTCACCAAGTATTTAAAATCTTAGCATCATGAAGCTTAGCACTTCTCTTTAGTGAACTGTATATTTTTATTTCCTCAATTTATCGATTATAATTTGGAATTCTAAGCCTATGCTTTAAAATGCACACAGATCTTCCCTTCTAAAAGTAGCTCTAGGTAACAACTACAAATTAAATAAGCATTTCTTCATCCAAGGCATCAGTGAAGAAAAATGTTACCAGGTCTTGAAGGTATCCCACTACATCCTATTCTGAAACTGTGCTCACGCTGCTTAGTTGAGGGCATGGGTTTGGTACCTATGTAAGAATCCTAGGCTGTCCATCTGATAATGACTTTTCTCTCAATTATCAACCCAACCCCCTTTATGGTAATTTCATCATCATCATCTTTATCACAGAACAGCTGAAGAAAGACTGTCAAAACTAAGATATTTACTAAAAGCTAGAATTTTACTAAAATATATGTCCCATTTTGTTTCTCTGCTTCCTATAATGTGTGCTTATCCTAGGTGGACTTGTTGACATTATGTGTATTGAAGGAGTCATGTTGATTTCTTCCAGATGTTTATGAGCAATGTGTATTTTTCCAATAGCTGAAGTTTGTTGACTGGTCTATTAGTTGGGTCAATAAGGTTTAAAGAGAAGAATGGCTGAGAAAACAGAAACTTTTGCATGTTTCACTAAAGAACTGTCTACTGCCTTCACATCACTTTGCCATGCACTTGCTTCCTGCAGAAAGCTACCTACTAATTTTCCAAGTTTAATGAAGTGCACTTTCTTGAACCCTACCATCATTAATAATAGGATGCATTACATCTGAAAGCTGCACAAACTGTCAAGCTATTTGACAGCCAGAAAGGCAATGGGAAAATTAGTCAAAAACCTGAAAACTAGCCAAATGGTAGCCATGGAAATGCTAGAGACTGGCAAATAGGGCCAGACAACCGAAAGGAGAGAATCAGAGAATTGTCAAGGTTGGAAGAAACCTTTAAGAGAAACGACTTGAAAGTCACATAAGAAATAGCGACAATATAAAAAAGATGCAAAGCTATTAGAAAGCCTCCCAAGGAGGACAATGAAGATGGTGAAGGGTCTGGAGGTGAAGCCAGACAAAGAGCAGCTGAGGTAATTTGGTCTACTCAACCTGGAGAAGAGGAGACCAAGGAGAGACTTCATTGCAATCTACAACTTCCTCATGAAGGGAAGAGGAGGGGCAGGCACTGATCTCTTCTCTGTGGTGAACAGTGAAAGGACCTGAGTAATTGGTCTGAAGTTATGCCAGGGGAGGTTTAGACTTCATATTATGAAAAGGTTCTTCACCCAGAGGGTGGTTGGGCACTGGATCAGGCTCCCCAGGGAAGTGGGCACAGCATCAAGCCTGCCAGAGTTCAAGGAGCAATTGGACTACACTCTCAGGCACTTGGTGTGGCTCTTGAGGTGTCCTGTGCAGGGCCAGGAGTTTATGGGTCCCTTCCAACTCAGAGTTCTATGAAAGGCTGCACATTGCATACAGCCCCAACACTTTGGTCCTGGATTGCACAGTAGTGGATTTTTGGACCTGTCAATTATGTTACTTTATGCAAATTAAATTAATTTCACCCTAAGAAAAGTCCTATTTCCTTGGCACTAAGCATAAGTAATTACCATGTGCCCATGAAAGTTATATGTCCTTGTTGAGAATGGATTAAGCAGTTTATAAATGCTTACTCAGAAGGAAGGAGGACAGAAGAGGAACAAACACAGAAGTTCTTGGGAAGGTAACATATTTGGGAAAGTGTTCAGAATAGATTATCCATATTGTGCTGCCTCACTTGCAGCCATTTCATTTCCATATGTTTCTGTTCCCAAGCTGCAAAAACTGAAAAACATTCACTTTCATGGTTTATCATCTTCAGTTCTATGATATGCAAATGTTTTTGTGTTCTTAACCAGTGCTCTGACAAACTTATTTCCTAGCACAACTGTGTAAAGAACAAGAAACTGCTTTGCCTACTGCAGACTTTGTAATCACTAGTATTTGGGATACCCGATTTTCAAAGTTGTATCTATTCATTCAGAGAATAAAATGGTTCAGAATCCTAAATGAAAGACCTTAAATTTCACATCCCAAGTAGTCTCATAAATAGCACCTTCTAAATCAGTAAGAACTAAATTTACTTAAATTGTGATTGAAATTTTTGAATAGCTAATATGTTTGGGAAATATTTACAAATAATTCATCATGAGAAAATCTGGTATTAATTAGTATTTGTTATTTATTGCCCCTTAGCTGCAAATAAAATAGCTTGTTCATAATAATACACTGTGTTGTATGTCAGTGCCACACTAGATTAAATGAGTACATCACTAACTTTTGAAATGCCTAAAATAAAAGTTTTGCAAAAGTTTCCATTTACTAATGCTCTAAATGTTAAACAACTTATAAGACCAGTCAATTTGAACAGCATAGTAAGGATAAGTAAAGAGAATATAGCAAAGCCCGGTAGGGTATATTGCAAATAACTGAAACTAAAAGCCTCCCATAATTGTTGCATGGGTAGTCCAGGATGTAAGAGATTTTTGCATCATTTTTATCAGTGGGAAGCTTGCCAGACCTGTTTATTAGTGGATGGAAGGCAGAACCATACCCTACCAGCTTCCACACCCCTCCATTTCTGTGTTTTAATTTAGTTTCCACTTAAAGCAAGCTCTGCATCTGCCACACCCCTTCCCTGTGCCAGAAAGCTCCAGCAGAACCCCACATCGGAACCCCACATACTATTGTACTGTATTTAGATAACTTTATTAATATTTTTAGTATAAAAAGAAATTAAATATATATTTTGCTTATCTTTAATAGTATTTCAGTTTTAACTAAATATTAATAAATTGCAATGTTTTTGTTACCAGAAATAAACTTCAAAGCTCAAAAGCATTAATATATCCCAGTTTGCTGCAATATTAGCTTTTCCAATAACTTTGGTTTTTCCCTATGAAAAACCCATTATGGAAAGAAAGAACATCAAGTCTTTTTCACAAAACGGAAAATCCTTTCTTTAAAGCCAGGATACTGTTAAGGTGTGTAAGGCTAATCAGGTTACTTGTTTGTATTAGACATTAAGTATTTCAAGATGAATACTTCTTTAAGGAAAGAAACACTAAGTTGGTGCAACATTTTTATCTGCCAGAAGGGAGTAAATCTTTAAAATGTTTGTTACATTGCAAATGCCACTCTGGACTACACAGACAGAAAACATAGATTTCTGGTAACCGGATTAAAGGCCAAGGCCACAGCTTTATTGAAATACAGTAACTCACACTACAGAATTATCTGACAGCCAATAGTCCTTGCAGCAGTAAATATTGAGAGCCCAAGGCAAAACACCACATACACTGGACCCTAAAGAAACTCAGTCCAGCTCTAATGACAAACTTCTAAGTCTACCAATACTGATGAAACTTGAACTCTTTTGTTTTGAGATATAAAAGATGCAGTAATACCTGCATATGGCAATAAAACTTTCCTTTGCAGTGACTCTTCCTTTCCTGTCTTCTTACTGCACATACCAAAAAAATATTGGGGAAAGGCAGTTTTAACAAAAATAAAAAGTGACAACCAGAAAAATCAAAGGTATTTGACTGTTCTCCACCAAATCTATTCAGAGGACTAAATTCCTAGCATCTTTTCAAAGGTATTCAAGAACCTCTGTCATATTAGATAAGGTATAAATTACTTACTATTCAATTCAATTCATGTAAAAAGTGTGTGCATAATTTGCCACTGGAACCACCTATAAGTTTATGCATGCACTAATATACCTTGCTGAAAAAAATAACTTTGCTGCTTGCTGATTTCTTACCTAATGCACCGTATATCTTGAGGCAGCCTAACAAAATTACTTTAGTAATATTAAAGGTCAATATTACACTCCTGTACTTCAAGGGTTATAGATCCCTTTTAATGTAAATGAAAAAAATAACTCGTTCCTCACATCAAATTGGTCCACTCCCAGCTCAACACTTAAAATCAAGTCCATCAATGCTGTTTGTCTCCTCCACAAGAGTATCACTCTGGAAGGAAAGGGAGTACTTCTAGCCTTTCTTCAAAAACATACATCTTAGTCTAAAACTTTTATTAGTTTTATAACTGAATAAGAAGCTGAACAAGGAAATGACAAAAATAAATAAATAAATAAATAAATAAATAATTAAAAATTGAAGAGTTGTGTCCTCAGGCAACAATACTGGGAAGAGCTATCTTGCCTGTCACTCATATTAGCTTGAACAAGATATTAACAAAATTTTGTTATATATTGTGAGTTTTATTTGTCCATATACAGATGAACCAAACGATATTTCAGTCCAAACATAAAACGCGAAGGGCAAACTTTGATCTTTAAGGTCCCTTCTAACCCAAGCCATTCTATGATTCTATGAACTTGAAATCCACAAATAGGAAGAACAGTCACTAAATCCAGCTCAAAATCTACAGGTATAGGATTGCTTCATCCTCTGATTTAACAGGGAACTTCCCCACAACCTTATGACTTATAGGCTCCTACGACATACTATTGTCTACTAAAGTACATAAGCAAATAAAACGCTGGTCATTCTTAGTCACATATAGGTAATAGACCAATAACTCTTTTCTCTTCCTGTAAAATAATGGCTCATGTTGTTCTCAGTCACACAGAAAACTTGCATAGCTCCTGCTCTTTTTCAGGAAGATCTACAACCTACTGACATGTTATTAGCATTTGAGAAAAAAATTACTCTAAATTCTTCCAAAGTAGTCAGCTGTAATCAGTTGATATAACAAGGTCATAGGACCCAGAAGGAAAGAAAGCACAGGAGAAAAAAGTTTTGCTGTTTTGAATTAGAAAGTCTCCTTCCGATTAACTCTTGCACCAAGTTCCAAAGGCTACATGAGAAGTAAGAGGTTGCATTAGATTTCAGTTGTTTCTCCCTACCGGGTAAGCATTACATGTAAATCCATTAAGTCTTTGGAGTCTGAAACCTGTAACTGAATGCTCAGCCAAAACAGGCGATAGAACGAAGTTCCTACTAATCAACTCAAATCATCCAGGAAGTGAGGCTTTGCTAATGAATTATTGTAATTAACTCTAGGGATTGGTCAGTGCTGGCAGACTACTGCTTGCTCTGAGCAACAGGAGACATACAAAACATGCATGTTCGTATGCCTAACTCTCTGTTCCTACAGGTTTTGGAGCAGTATCTCATCTCCCTGGAACCTCAAACTCTGAGGTAACATCAAGGGCTAGACAGGCCCCTGGCCCTAAAGTTCAGCACTTGACCAATAATCTGAGGCTAGGACAGCATGAGAAATGTACTCATCAATTTCCACCATCTAACTAAAAATACAGTGAGTCAAAGTAAACGTATCACTCATCTGAAGAGGTCAGCATCATTCCTATATCCCATGATATTTATTTGACTGTAGCTAGTTGCTGGAGGTCCTGGGTTAACAAATGAGCATAGGCTCATCCTACAGCTGAGATCACCATCAATACTTGAAATCAAATGAGCTAAAGGAATATTATGGTCCAAATACAGTGCAAATATACAGTGCCACCTGAGCCCCATATCACCTTTAATAATCCAAGTGTACAATTGTTAAATTTTCCCGGCCCAGCTTACACCAGGTAATAAAAGAAACTGCCATCTAGCGAATTTAAATGAACAATAATAAAAATATCTGAGAAAAGTTAAAAACCAATAAAAACAACAAACACACAAAATTCAGAAAACAGTAAAGCCCTCCCCATCCAATGAATGCTTGCCTCAGATTGTGAGGAGAGCATGGTGTTTTCTGTGACCAGGCCATCTTATAAATATACTACTTACACTACAGTGACCCAAGAAGTTGGGTCCTTTGTGAAAGAAGAGTGATGCTGGAAGTCCTAGCATCACTTACAGCTCTGTGCGTACACACTGGAGAAGAAATACTGCTGGAGAACCCAATGAGAAATGAAGGTGAACAGCACACAGTGAAATCCAGCCTCTTTCCATAGAGAGAGGAGGTGATTTTTAACTCTGAAGCTTCTCTTCCCCTTGCCACCACTGTCAATGACTGAGGCAGCTCAAATCCTGCCCTTCTACTCAGGACCCAGCTCTATCAGCAGCTCCAGCTTTGGATTTGTCCATACACTTAAATATCTATTCTTTTCCATTCCCTCCTGGTGGCTCTCCAACTCTTACCATGCACATAGCGAGTAGTTTTCTCACCACTGTGAGCTGAAGGCACTGCTGTCATGGCAGATCTTATTTAAACTCTGTAGCATGTGTACAGACTATTCCATAAGCTGTTGCCACCTTCAGGCTAGCTGCTACAGGGTGATAAAGGTCACTAAAGCCAGATCAGTCACTAGGATCAATTTTCCCATCACAAAGATGCACACAGGAAGAAAAGAGGTGGTAAGAAACCCAGGGCAGGTGTGCAGTCCCCATAGTCTTTGCACCAGCAGCACCTACGGGGTCATAGGAGTCAATTCCCATGCAGGTAGGGAACCCCATTTTTGGCTAAGATGCTATGCCTTTAAAACAGACAGCACATTGTAAATGAAAAATTTCTGTTCTACTATTTTGCTGTTCCTAGTAGAGGGAATTCTTCAGTCTTTTTGCAACTGCTATGAAGCTTAAACAGAGGAAATCCTACTTGGATTTCTTTTAAACCAGAATAACCTGCCAGAATATTCACGGGAAAGAGTTCATGATAGTGTTGTATTCCTTTCTGAAAGCTTAATTTAGACAACTACCAGCAGATTCCTTCATGGACACAGCAAAATCCTAAACTCTCTATTTGACTGTGCTTGCCTAAGGCATTAAGTTCAATCCACCATGTCGCACCTCAGTAACTCGACACAGACTTGGAAATTCATACAGTCAGCTTCCTCAAGGGATTTGTTAAGTTTCACATACATTTAGTTGTGCAGTTGGCCTGTTCAAATTGATAAACTTGTTGCTCAGTGCTTGCAGATTTTGTCACTAGGAAAAATAAGTATTGGAGTGGGGGAAGAGAGGCTACTACGTCTCAGTAATAATTTATTTTTTTTAATAATTACACACATGTTACCGCTTCTATCTCTTCTTGAGAGACATTTATTCTGTGGAAGAGACAGGCAGATACTCTGGTGATGGGCACATTAAAAAATGCCACAGATAGACAAGATGAATGTCATTAACATGTGAAAAATGAATAGAGCAGATAGATACAAAAATACTATTCAATCCTATCAAATATAAAGGAATAAATCACCACATGAATATCCTGTGTATCTGAACAATACACATATATAAGATGGAGGCTCCTGATAAAGACTTCAGTCTGGAAAAGCAGTTAAACATTCTTACTTTTTAGTAGGTGAGCAGTGCATTGGAATCAATGAAATTATTCACTGGATTAGAGTTAAAGCACTTTTTTTTTTTTTGTTGAAGGCTAATATGACTCACAAGTAACTATTAGACTACTTTTATAATGTTATACCATAAACATCAGTATGACATGGTATTACAGAGTAAAAGTAACTTCCCCCCACCCAAATGATGCTTATGGGTATAAGAATTACTATTACTATAAGAATTACTAACCTATGGTATATAGCACAAAACAAGCCATTTCAACCCAGTGTCGGCAATGGCTTTTGTCAACATTGGCAAATGGAGCAGAAAAGCAGCAGGAAAGGCTGGCTGAAGAAATAAGAGGCAAGAGCATCCTCCTCTCCAGAAGGGTAACTTTATGGACATCCAGCAAGCAGAAAGCCTATGGTCCTGGCAAAGAAACCCAAGCATGGTCACAGCATTAAACCAAAGGAAGATATGATATGTCTTTTCATCAATCTTCAGAACACACAAATTAAAACTTTTTCTGTATCCTGCAGAGCTCCTCAATTACTTGTCATTACTATTGTGTGAGATAGAAAGCATTTAAGTCCTCAGACTGTAGCACAGATAGCACACTAGACTTCTCTTCCAGCTATAGAGTCATGTATTTTGATGACAACCCAAAAAGAAGCAATTACTTTCTCCATCTTTCCTCAGATGCCTTTGTTATAAAATACAAAAAGTTTTATTATCAGTCCTTGCACCTAAACTGTACAAGGATTTCAAATGATGAGATGAATTTACAAAGATGATGCATTGCAACACCAATGACAGAACCACCTAAATGAACATCTTAGCTTTGTAGTTCTGCAGGGATCAGTGGTCTGCAGTTTGTGTGATACTATGTGACTGTGCTTGTGACCTGTCAGAAAGCTGAAGATTTACAATCTCAGAGTCTTTTTTAAAGGAATCCAAAGTGTCATGATAGCCTCTTTGTAAAACATAATATGTTAAAAAGATCAAATTTATTTTGCAGTATGTAAACTGAGTTTAACAGATAAAATAATGCCAACAGAGATACACATATTTTCAAAAAGAGAGTAAAGATCATTTCAGTTATAAAGACTTAATATAGCTAAGACAAAATAAAGATATATATATCAAAGGCCATTCAGAGCACAAATCCTATAAGGTCAAGTGTTTAAAAAACAAGTATCTACAAAACGTGTATATATAGTTTCATGACAAGTTCTGACGGAGAGATTACTTAAGGACCAGGACATGCAAATTGGTATTTAGGTGCAGCAGGATATGACTTAACCTTATTTTCAGAGGCAGTTATAATACCTGAGCCAATAGACAAAATCACACACACACGGCCTAGAATCAGGACTATCCCAGAAAACAACAACAACAATTAAAAAAACCCAAACAAATGTGGAATAAAAAAAAAAACCTAACACAACAAAACCCCAACACCAAAACCCACCAAAAAACACCAAAATCCAAACCCCAACCCTCAAAATACTTCACTGCCAGCTTTGGGCCCATGTTCTCAGTTTTTCTAACTCACAACTAAGGCATCTGAGAAAGCAGAACAGGTTACAGAAGCTTTCATTTTGATTACCAGCACTGCACCTGACCTGTGAAGAAATAGGATGTCATCTTCAGCTGACTCAGTGATCAGAACTTCACAAGCAATGAATAGCTGAAGTTAGGGCAGCTACACTTTCTTCACACTTAAACGTAATGATTGTCAGCTTGTGCAAGAGAATCTATACTAAAGGGAAATCTCCTCTTGCTCAAGTTCAAAAGAGCCAAACAGCCCATCTGCAGTAACCTGTCTGTCTTTTGTAAGTACACTACTGTATGCTCTTCAACAAAGGTTTTATACCTACTCCAATGACATATTTATTTTTCATTTGGGAAAAATAATAAAAAGCCCAGGGTTTTTTTTCCCGCTCCTGCTTGCTATATTTCAAGATGTAAAGCTGTTTAACAGTTATAAATAACTGATAAAAGGAACAAACTTCTAAACATCTTGTTGTAATTACTTTCTTGTCCTAATTTAATATTAGAGGACTGCTGTTATTCTGCCTAAAAGAATGAGTGTATTGATAATAGCTTTGCAACCTAATATGAAACTTTCTTGAAAACCAAGTATAAAATGTTATTTGCATAGAATTTGTTTAATCCTTTCTTTCTATGGACACAATGTTCAGCTTGTCTTTCAAATACTGGGATTGGCATATCAACTAATCCAAATGACAGTGATAGCTTAGTTAAACATACAGTACACTTGGGAGATAAAGGGGATCTTCCTCAAAAAAACAGTTATTTATGCAGTCCATTTCATAAAGAACTCCCTTAAGGTGAATGGGCCACCTTTTCCAGGCAGAATAGACTCTTCACCAATATGCATGCAACGATCGAATAACCATGTGAAATGTATTTTGCACACTTGGAAAAGAAACTATGGGAACTCTCATTTAGAGAATAATACAGTACCTAGTTAATCTACTCAATCAAGCTACCTATAATTTCCTTTTGAAGGCAGCTGTAGTTTGTTGCTAAACTGACAGTTTCTGTACTGCCTTTAAAAGAATTAGTTGATTCTCCTGTTTGAGAATGTCATAGTTCTCAGACAACAGTGTGTTTGCTATCTTTAGTCATGGTCAGTTCTTCAGTGATTCTTCAACTCTTTCAGAATGAGACAAGTATAAACCAGAAAAATATCACCTACACTACTTATAAAGATCTATAATCAAGTACAAGCCTTGATAAACAGGATTTTGAGTAAAGGTAAATTTTATGATAGTGAAATCCTCAATCACAGGTGGCCAATGAAAAACATCCTCATTAGTCACTATAGGAATGAAATAATTCCTACTGTATATAACCCTATTCTAGTCCTACTATAACCGTATAGTTCTACTATTCTTATAACTTGTCATAGCACTTACTTTGATGAAGCCTTTGTTTGCTAGTAATTGGACTTCTCACACTGTAATTATAGACTGCGGCTTGGAGTATTTGTTTGCAGAACTGGGCCTTTAAACTGCAAAATTCCTCCTATTAAGAAACAATTTTTACCAAGTATCACAAACTGCTTAACTCTCAAATAAGTGTTATTGGATTTTTTAATAGTATCCAACTTCTGAAGGCAGAAATACACTTTTCTCAGTCACCAGAAGACAAACTAGGCAGTGAATTCTCACCCTTCCTAATTTATTCAACACGCTTTACTCCCCACACCTTAGCCCTAATGTCATATTTGTCAAATAAAAATTTCTGCATGTGCCATATTCTGCAGAAAAGGAATTCTGAGGAAGAAATCACAGTGTAAAAAGACAGACCATCACTGTATTTTATGACAATATAGATGGTCAAAGCAAAGCACTACACAATTAATATTAGTAGCCTCAGTGTTAAGCAATAAGGCAAAATTCCATCAAGGAGGAAGCAGAGAGAAATAAAGCAAAGTGACCTATCTACAGTCATTTGGAACAAGTCCTGGCAGACTGAAGAGTGGAAGCCAGGAAGACCAAATATCTGAATCCTACACGCATTTTTTAGATCAACCATCTCTCTAGAAACATCCCCTGACAGCTCACAGGCAGCTCTGGGAAGCCAACAGTTTGGAGACAAACCTACTGGTAGAATTCATCTGCTTTACAACAGGTGTTCCCTATACAATGGCCCTAATAATGACCTGGTTGGGTAATCTTGCTTTGACTAGTTATAAACTGATCCTATTGCACCATAAACCCAACCTAGAGCTTCTATGCTGTTGTGTTCTCTACTGCTTGGTGCACAAGAAAAATAAGGGCAGGCTTAGCAACTTTGCCACATTGATATACGATGTACTTTCTGACCCCTGCGGCTGTTTCAAATCTAACTAAAATTAGACCAGACAGCAAATTCTTTAGTAAACTACAGGGTTACTGAACAAGCAGAGATGCAAGAAAGCAAAAGGAAACTAAAGCCATTTTTATGCACTGGCTCCATCCTCTACACAATTGAGCTTTAACCCATAAATTATGTTTACAGTTAAGCCATGAATTGATGCTCACCTTTTTCTGTCCTTTGTTTTTGTTCACTTGTAAAATGGGAATAATAGTAGTGGACTATCTCTATGAGGACAATAAAAACGGTGTTTATTACCATTTTAGCACCACACTACAGTTCAGGTAGCACAGTGAAACATATAAGAACACAAGTACACATACAAACCTACATAGCATAAAGTGGTTTTAAATCTCCAGATCTCCCTCCTAAATATTTTAAGATGAACTAAGAAAATACAGAAGTAAAATAACAGAATAAAAGTAGGTCTCATGCAAGAATTACCAGGTTTTATTTTTTTTTTTAATTGTGCAGAGCAGGTGCAGTAAGTATCATTTCCCTCCTGCTGCTTGGCCCACCTGCTGTCTGCCTGATGGTTCTATCCTCACAACCTTAGTATTTATTTTCAATTTGCAAACTTAAAGCTAATAATCTAATTCTTTTCATCTTTTTTTTTACCTCAGGTATATTCTAGGTATCTCCCCAAATAATTCTGTGTATCAAATGCAACCTCATTATTCATTCTGATTATGGTGAAAAGAAAACATACAGCAAAACTTCTTCACCCGAAATATTCTGTTGTACACGTGACTTGCTGCAGAGAGTCCAGACAGAGGACATTATGGCCCTTTTTCTCTTTTGCTTGTCATGCATTGTGATGCTTCTCATGCTGTCAGAGGTGAAAACGGGTGGTGTCTCATTTGGTGTGAGACATTGCATGGATTCATTGAATAGGTATCCAGTGTAGAAGGGCTGACAACTGCAGCAATAAAAGCCTCATGAGATGTGTAATAAAAATAATAAAATACTGATAATAACAATAAATTTCAAGGTATAAGTCTTCTTGGTTTTGAGCCTGTAAGATTTTCAGAGTCTCGTTAAAGATTTTGACTAAAAATAAAAAACACAAGCACAAGATGCTAGGGGATTTCAAGTAAAACATTGAGTCTCATTAACTCATAATTAGATGAGAGTCAGTAATATTGTAGCAAACCTTATCATGCAATTCTCTCTCCTCCTCCTTTTTCTTCCACAAGCTTTGTAAAAACACCCTCTTTCACACAAATGTTTACAGAACTAGGCAAACCTACATGGAAACTTCCATATCTGAAAAAGATCTGTAATTTCCTGGGTCCCTTCAGTGCTGCAGCTCGGCAGTTCCTTGGGTTGTTGGACACCTTGGTTCAGCTCTCCCCTAGCTCACTTGGGCTCCTACTCCAAGGGTGCTGTGTAAGAAAAGTCCAGAGTAGGCAGCATACTCCCAGGAGGAGATGGAAGTGCCTCCCCACAGCCTACTGCTACAACGGCCATCCTTGCTCTCCTTTGAGTTAATGTTGCCACTTCGGGGATGTGTTCTCATTTTTCTGCTTAGATCACAGACTCTTACGTTGTTTTCATTTATTTAATAGAAATCTAAATTTATGGGACTCATAATCAACACCAAAACCTAGATGACACCTGCAGCATATGGCCCATACCCACATAGCACAGCTGCACTGCAAAAAAGTCTCCCTGACGATGGGGCCTGGCAGCTCTCCCAGCTTCCAGTCTTCCATGCCTTCAGTGAAGGATATGGCTGACATCTGCATTTGTGAAATTCATGCCACCACACACTCTCAAGGCCAGGGTTTGGACCACTGTTCTGCCCTACAAATCCATGTAGGTTTTCACAGCAATGCACCAGTGTTTTGATATGAAAGCATTTATATCTGACCATGTGAACTTAAGTTTTCCTTCTCACTTGTGAATTGAAATGCATCTTAAGCCTCCTTTTCTCTGCAGTAAGTGATCTATTGATCTGCAAAGAGAAATTATTCATTTACACTACAAGCAGTAATAAAATTTAAAGTTTCATGATTCTGGACAATGAGGTCCCTATATTTATAACTGATACAATTCTTAATTCAAAACAGTTACTAATATCACTACTGTTTATTATACTTCCTTGTTTTGAAAATATTTCCTTAAGCTTCACCTTTTTCTTTTGCTATTTTTAACACTTTTCCAATTCTTTCTTTGACTATCCCAAGCGCCAATGAAAATTACACTATGCCAAAGAATATTGTAAAGGCTACTGTCCAAGCCATAACATATTTGTTATTGCTCAAGAAAAATAAACACTTTTATAAATGCATAAATTGTGAGAATAATTACTTTTGTTATCAATACTATATGAAAACTAAATTGAGGTCAGACAAAATAAAAACTAACAACTGACAATGAAAAAAACCTGAGGCTTTTTGCACAAAGCAAATAGATTTGCCACAGCTTTCTCCGATCTATAGTCATGTCCTAACTTTTCTATATGTAGATAGTTTTTATATTCTGATTCCAAATGTTTCAGTCTTTTACTGTGGCTACATGCATTCCAGCACACAACGATACAACAGTTTTCTTTATTTTACTGTTCTGTTACACAGAGCATAATTTTATTATTTTAAAGAAAAGATTTCTATAAAATCCAATAAATCAATATTTTTTAAAGATAAAAGTTTTCAGAAACATGATTTGCTCTGTTTTCTCCCTTAACTGGCTTTCTGTTTAGCATTAATTTTAAATGTAATGTTATTTCAGTCAACCAATACTTTTAAGCATGCTGAATAGTGTGGAACATTCCTTTATTCTGATGTCATGCAGAAAGCATTTTTCTCAGAAGACATCTTTTGTAGTTGTAACCAAAAGGCAAAAGAAACTGGAGATCTCAAAGGGTGGGGAGTTGGAGGGGGGTGGGGGGTGGAGGAGGGGAATGCTTAAACTCTCAATCCTGTCACTTCTAAAATGGTATTAAAACCACACATATTTTTGGCAGCGACCTCTTAAAATAGTCCCTTAAAAGCCAGTACTTCTTTGCCACATTCAAGGTATTATACATATTTTTACAGGTTTTGACTAAAAATTCCTTGCATTATTGTACTGTATCACAGGGAAGTTCACTATAGTTTCATGAAAGACGTTTTCATTTCTGACTGGCATCTTCTCAATAGCAGGGGGCCCAGGCGTACCGCTCTCTTCCAGGCAAACCTTTCTGCTCTTAAACAGTACAGCATTCATAACTTGCTTTCAGCACCGCAGGGCAGCTACACAGAAAAGTTTCTGCAACTAAATAGGTTACATCACAGAGAATTCCACTATTTGACCAAGGTGTAAAACATAAATACACCCCTCACTCACTTCTGCACCTTACAAAAATGAAATAATATCTGTCTCAAAGACATGCATTTCCACACCACAGCCTGGTATGTTGTATTTTTAATGTGTTTATTATGTAGCATCACTCCAATTAAACACATGAAATGGACAAATCAACTACAGAAGAAAGGAAGCATGAAAAGTTCTCAACAGAATAAATACATATACTGGCAATAACTTCTGTTTCTGCAAATACTCTGAATTCTCACTGCATGAAACAGTACTTTATGCTCTCTCTTTACTACCTCAGCTATCTTAGAGGTCTAGACATAAAGGGAAGGCATAATAAGGTAAAATTGCTTAAAAGCATCACCAACATGATTCAGGAACAAGAACTCTTACAAGAAGCAAAGCTTGGTGATCCTAAGATAACTGATGAAATTATAATTAATAAAAATTTTTTATCATCATATGGTAGTCTACTGGAGCACTCCATCAAGCTATAATTAGAGAAGAAAAAGAAAGCATTTTGCAAGTACTTTAAAAAATGCTCTTTTTTTAAAAGATGTTTATATACTCAGAATCATAGAATCAAAGAATCATAGAATATCCTGAGTTGGAAGGGACCCACAAGGACCATCAGAGTCCAACTGCTGATCTTGCACCAGACCATCCCAAGGATCACACCATGTCCCCGAGAGTGTTGTCTAAATGCTTCTTGAACTCTGGCAGACTTGGTGCTATGACCACTTCCCTGGGGAGTCAGTTCCAATGTCTAACCACTTTCTGAATGAAGAACCCTTTCCTCATATCTAATTAGATAATTCCTAATATCTAATTAGATATCTAATATCAGCCTCAACAAAGACAACATTGTACCAGGGAAAGTGTCACATGTTATCAGTATAGAAGTATATACTACATATGCACAGATATATGTACATAGCCTGTTTAAACTGTGAAGTTCCAACTGTTGTTATCTCAAGTAACAACACACAAGGTATGTAAACTTCTGTGATCTGTAAATATAGAAATAGAGACACATTAGGTTGTGCGTGTTATTAGATGTTATTATTGGACTGAGCTGTTGGTCATTTATATATATATATGTAAAATAAAGTAATATACAGAAGATAAAAATGTTATCATTCATAATAAACACACACCCCTTTTTTTCCTGCATACCTAACAATAAATACGCTGGCTGCAACATATTCTGCCAAAAACATACAATGTTTCAAGTAGACAAATGCCATATAATTGTCAAAAAACTGCAATGTTAATGCAGGAAAAGCTTGGTTTCTATTATCTTTTCTGTAAAAATATCTCAAGAACACATTCTGCCAGAGGTAGGATTTGGGACAACCTTGTCTTTTCACATGTAACTTGGAACTGGTATCCAAGTCTTTTTCTGTGGAAAGAAGGGAAACCTGCTCCCAACAGATCTTTAGTAGTATATCAAGCTACATCATAGAATTCTTAGAGTTGGAAAGGACCTCTGGAGATCAACTAGTCCAACCTCCCTGCCAAGGCAGCATCACCTAGAGCATGTTACACAGCAACATGTCCAGGTGCCTCCATGGGCAGCCTGCTCCAGTGCTCTGCCACTCTCAATATAAAGGAGTTCTTCCTCAAGTTGAGATGGAACTTCTTATGTTTTAGTTTATGGCCACTGCTCCTTGTCCTGTCACTGGGCACCACTGAAAAGAGTCTGGCACCATCATCTTGACATCTGCCTTTGAGATATTTATATGCATTAACAAGATTCCCCTCTCAGTCTTCTCCAGACTGAACAGGCCCAGGTCCCGCAGTCTCCCCTCAGAGAGATGCTCCAGACCCCTGACTATCTTTGTGGCCCACTGCTGGACCCTCTCCAGTAGCTCCTTATCTTTCTTGTACTGAGAAGCCCAGAACTGGACATACTACTCCAGATGTGGACTCACTATGGCTGAATACAGCGGGAGGATCACCTCTGTCCACCTGCGGGCCACACTCTTTCCAGTGCACCACAGGATAATGATATCTATCACTTTAATACACTTTTCCAATGTACTAATGACAGGAACAAATGTGACTGTTAGCATCACTGAAAAGGAAAAATATTAAAAACTTTCTTTAAACATGGTATGATCTTATTAGAGTTGCTAGGAATAATCATAAGTGCTCTAATTGGAAAAAAAATGTTTTTCTACTTTTAATTTTTCATTTACAGAGTCAGCACAGCTATAGGAGAGTACACTGGGTTCTGTTCTGGCTCATGCATCAGCAGAATTGGTAGTTAAGTACCAACTGTAGCATCCTCATTGTTGGTGATCCATGAACCAGAAAGAATATAGATAGACTCAAATTCCAGGTTGAACTTGTGGCACTAGCAGCCAAGAAAAGCCCCCTTTCACTTATTCTTTCCCCTCTTTGATTCTCCAAAATAAATTAAATTATCCCAGGAAAGACAATCAGCTACTTTGTGATAACAGATTTTTTTAAGAGAAGTCTTTGCTTTAAAAATCAACAACAGCATGCACTGAATGCACACTGTTAGACTGTTGTCCATCACAAGTATTGTGCCATGTGCTTACTGAAGAGCATTAAAGTATAAAAGGAAAAAAAAAAAGTAGAACTGCTTCTGAAGGAAATCATGTTAAAAAACTTCAGAGGAGCAGTCCAATCAAGGGTTTTAAATGTGAAAATAATGTAAGATTCTCAACTGCAGGCAGGATTGCTGAACAGATGAAGGCTAAACAGGGTAGTGTTTCTGCATGCTTTGAGTTGCTGTGGAGGAAAAAAAAACAAAGTAGCACAAACAGAAAAATAGACTGTTTGGTCTTTTAAGTCATTCATCTTTCTTAAAATTATTTAAGATTTAAAATTTAAATGCAGTGTGCAATACAGACATTTGATACTAGAAGGGAGTATGCAGTACCATGAAAGTTAAGCCATAATATTGTGTACATATATGTTTTGGGAAGATATACTATATACATTTTAAGTGTTACAACTCACTAGAATGAACTAGAACTATATGCAAAAGACAGCAAGTGTGTAAAGAAAAGAAAGACTACTAGACAAACACAGACATGTAACTGTGAAAAATAGTGCAGAACAGCTTTCATGCCCATTGGAAAGACAATGCTGAAAAGCACATTTACCGCCCACACCCTTTAAAACAAAAAAAAAGAATGCATAAATTACTATGTATTTTTGTATCATGAGGTATCTGGCATAAGCTCAATAATAACAGTTGTCCCCAGCCTCAGTGCTATGTAGCCACTTAAATGACAGCACTAACAATTGGCAGTGCAAGTTCTTCTGTATTTTCTTCTATCACTAGTCACCCCTAAAGTTTATCACTCTTCATATTTATAATATATCCACCAGGAGCAGAAATTCAATGTTGTTCATAATATTTTGAAAGAGATGCAGCTTCACAAATGATAGGAACCTTGGGGCATTTCAAATTGAATGCATTTTTAAAATCACTTTAAATTTCAAGTATTGACTGTAGCTAGACCTGCTTGCCTAAAGGTAATGCTCTGTATTACCACGCCATCTGGATTACATTTCCAGCCTCTCTATAGCTTCCCAAGCTGGCACAACCTGGGGTGAGACTAGTACCTCTTGTTATCATGCAAACACCACTTCAGCTGATTAAGGAGCAGCACTGTTCAGCTCTGAAGAGAATCTCATCCTCCTCACCAAGAAGGCTGTGTCTCTGAGCACAGAGAAAGGTTAAAAACAGGGTTGAAATGGAGTATATCCTCGGGGCTCCATCAGGGACATGAAAGACAACCCCAGAAAGTATGTTATATGACAACAAAGACATCAAATAATTTTAGTGGAATAGCTGCCTTCTACCTCTACAAGTTTCCTGGGTACTCCCATATGCATACCATATCTTTTTCCCCTTCCATCACAAGATTTTTGCGTATTGCTCTTACGTGCTAGGAAACAGCTGCTACATTTCAATCTAGATAGCTAAATTACAATGGTGGATGAAGTTATTCACACATAATGGATCAATTACCAGGACCTTCTGTACTCAGTGAAAAACAGAAACTACTCATAAGAGGGCACTGTAGAAAGTGTAATAGCAGTGTAGAAAGCAAGTGTAGAAAGCAATGTAGAAAGCAAGCAGCTAGGTTCAAGTGTTGCTTCTTAGTCCGGAAACTTCACATGATCTTGTGCACTCAGTCCTGGTAGGATGTTCAAAATTTAATTTACATTTAGGAATGAAGGAGTTTGTTTCACTACTCCCAGATAGTAGCTAAATATTCAAATTATTCTTGTTAAAATGATAAATAATCTCTATGGGTAAATGTGTGGTATTTATAAGGAGATTCAAAGACAGTCCAGACACAGGAAACACTCCATACAGCTCTTGCCTACTTTCTGAAGAGAAAGAAAGAAATCCTAAATTTGAACTGCTTGTTGTAAAGCATTTGGGAATCCTTTAGAAAGAAAGGTATAATCACACTAGATGCTATTGTAAAGGCAATGTTGTTACACTTAGGCTCATGGTACAAGCTTTGTATCTGATGATTTTAAAGCTTCATAGTGTGACTACTTGGCTTGAAATCTGATTTTCTCCATTAATGCAGTTATATACAAAAGAAAAATGACTTTCAGATTAAGGTAAGCAGCTGCATAGTGATAATGGGAGTAAAACCGGCATCTGTGGTTTTGTGCAAATCAGTATTAGTTCAAGAATGGATGTTGATAAATAAATGGCTGAAAGGCTACATACTTCCTGGAATATAGAAAAAGCCAAAAAGGACAGTGCTAAAGTGCCTAAAAATTTGAAAGATATATACTGCTGAAAATTAAATTGAAATACATTTTCTAAATACCTTCCCCAACATAAGTGGCCTGTATCTTCTTTGAAGACAGAGTATCAGTTTATTTCAAATTTAGAGATATTGGCCTTGATTCAAATTCATGGCAGTTATAGAAACCAATGTTCCATGGCTTGATTCAGGTGGCAAGCATTAAATCTTTTTCCTGCTGTCATGCAACAACAACTTTAATACAAATTAGCACTGCCAAACTCAGTTTCTTGAGCTCAGAAGTCCTTGATGCTACTCCCTGAATTTTATTCATACTTTCACACAAATTTTGCTTTGCTGAAATTGTTATAGCAGACAAGAAACAAAAAAAATACAATTTAATGACACTGGATTCAGTATTATTATTCATGACATTGTATAAAATTTAACATGCAGCTCTTCATTATTTTTTTAACTGAGGTAAAGCTCAATCAAATCCATACACTGTTTGTTGGATTTTTTTAACATGTAAATTTGGTTTCTGTGAATCATATCTTCCCTTCAGATCAATTGTTTATGCTGAACCTGATCTCGTCAGTCAACAATAACTCACATTTTTCAAGCTACCAATTCGACTTTTACAATGGCCTTCTTGGAGTTCAAGACAAAACCATCCAAGCTTCAGAAAATACGAAGCAACAAACCAAAATAAAGGGGTTTTTTCAGTTTTTCTACTCACCAGGAATATACAATTAACTAAACTTGACACTCCAGACAACTCAGAATGAGATCCAGAGGGTAGATCTGAGTCAGGGAAAGCATATTTCCACTTAAGAAAGAACCCTCTGTTTCTCCAATCAGCCACTCCAGATTGATGGGCCCTTAATTGCAGAGTTCCACAAAAAGGGGTGGGAAATGCCAAGGAGTACCTAAGCCTTCTCAGTTTCCATGGCCATGCTCAAAAACCCCTGGCAAAAATTTGCATTTCAAGGAACGCCCAGTTCCAATTCCTTGCGACTCCCATTAAAGTAAACCAAAATCCCAAACCACTTCCTAGAAAAATTTCTGCCAAACCAGTTGACTCCCTGCAACTTTAAAATGAACAACTCATTCTATCTGAATTTAGACCTCAATTTACAGCCAGTCATTCATAAGTTTGTTTTCCTTTTTTATCCGTATTTTACAAATAATTTACAATCCAGGAGTACCCAAAGAATAATCAAGCTCTAGGCTTTAGTGTGCTGCCAATAAAAAAGGCATATAATGGTCAGTCCTGGTCAGGGGCTTACAATGTGAGAAGACAAAGGAAGCAAAACAAACTAAAATAACATCCCTTTTCCTTCCCAAAATCCTGCAATGATGAGAATAACCTTGTTAGTTCTATGACTAACAGGATTTTCACTTAACATCTAAATTTAACCTTTGTTATTTTTTAATAACTGCAGCCTTGCTATTTTCTAAGTGATTCTCTTTTAGAATTTTTTTTAACTTCTTTATATAAAAGGAAACAATCAGACAGTTTCTCAGTTACATCTATCTGCCTACCTGAAACTACCCTTGGCCAACTGCCTTGCAAGTGTGCATAACGAAAGAAGCACTGAAGTCAGCACAGGATGACATCACTCAGGCTCTGAAGGCATGGCATACATGTGTTCTGGCTGGCCCTTCCTGCTCCTCATCCTTCTAGGGAATGCTGGTGTTTTTCCTAAAAAAAGGGGAAACTATATTCATGATTCTCCTTATAAATAGGTTTAATTCATATTGATTCTCAGTATAAATAGGACTAGAGTCTTTCTGTCTTACTCTTCAAAGAAAAGAGATGAAAAATAGTGATGAACATGTTCCAGTTAATATGAGTAAAACTCACCTTAAGAAAACATTTGAATTCTTGAATTAAAAGTGTCTGTGCATCCTGGGGTGGGGGCAGGTTAGTCTTTTGGAACGACCAAATTCTATACCACTATCAAATTATAGCATTTTCAATAACTCATGTTAACAATGAAATATGCTTACCCAGGATTTGGATTTGTAGCTGTTTCACTAAGAGTGCTAAAGTCAAGAGAATTTTGTGAAAACCGTGCTCCTACTTAAAGGCCACACAGGTAGAAAACAGACTTTTCAAAGAGCACCATAGGTGTTTACAGAAAATAAAAAAGAAAAGTAGGGAAAGCAAGGGGTAAAAGTTCAAGTCATAATATGCATTGATACAAATCTCTCCATATCTTAGTACATATCAAGCATTTATCAGTTGTCAGGAATAGAAATACCATGTTTTTTAAGACTCACATATGTGAATGTATATAACAGACTTCCACTATCCACTTACAGTCTGGAATTACAGAAATGGCAGTGTTACCTAGTTTTCATTGAAACCAAAGAAGAGCCTTATTGATTTCATCTGTGATAGGCTCCAAATGATGAAAAAAAGTCAGATGTTCTAAATATAAGTGGCCAGCTTGTAAGAGAACCTGAGCATCTTCCTGGCACTGACTTATTTTGGTGACAAATAGCAAGACATTATATAAAATTTTGGCTCTAGTACCAAAACTAACTGAATGTTTTTGCATCTGAGGCATAAAAACATGTATACAAATGGCAAGAAAATAATAGGAAAAGCAGAAGAGGAAATCTGCAATGAATTCTGATAGGATTTCCTAGCTGCACTGCACATACTCAGCTGGATCCTCAGCTTGTTCAAATTGACATCATAGCACTGGAGCCAATGGAGCCAAGGTACTTAACACTAACTAATAATCGAGCTCTATATACTGATGTCAAGATGAAAATAAGCACAAGCTTTCCCACCCAAGAGATTAAAATATAAAAGTGACCCTAACAAATACAATGGTGTTTGGGGAATTCCTATATCTTTTGTGCAAATCAAAAGAAATTATGAAGGGACAGAGAGGGTAACAGCGGAGCAATAATGCCTCATGTAACCTCATGTAACCTCACTGCTAAGAGATTCATAATGAAAATCTTCCCTAGCTATGTGCATAGTGCCCATGGCAATGGGTGCCTTTGCATTCCACAGAAACAGGGAAAAACTTACTGACAGGGGACTGTGAGCCCAAGATACAGCACTGAAAGAGGTATTAAACCTGTGAAGTAAGCTGGACACCCTTTGAGAAATTCACAAAAATTAATGGGATGGGCCAAGCATCAATAATTAGAGATCACCTGGATACCTAAGGATTAGAACAATTCAGCTTTATCTCTTTATGAAAAATAAAACCTTTTTCTTTTTTAAATAAAACTCTTATGTGAATGTGAGTTAATATTTTTTAAAAAAATTTTCAAAATCTATCCAGTCACATGACTCCTAAAGATGATGTCAACATACAACCTGGGAAGATTATGTTTTAGAAATTCCTACAAAAATACTTGCTAGCCTATCTGATAGTACACTTTTTTCCAGTTTTTCTTATGCTTATGATGTGAAAAGTATCTTGCTGTCCTAACCTTTAGAAATTACTTTCGATTTCTGAGAAGTAATGATTCATTACACAGGCAAGCAAGTCACAGTAAGTGCAGCAACTACTCTGATAACGTATCAGACAAGAATCAAAGTAAAATGTCTTGATTTTATTATTCTTTAAGCCTAGTTAATAATATTAGACACACTAAAACTACCACTAAAGAAAATTTTAAAGAAAGTTAGACTAAGAGAATGATTCAAAATCAGTTGAAATCACTGAGAATCTTTCCACTGATTGACTTTCGTGAGCTTTGAAACAGGGCTGAATTGGTCAGCAATGATGTTCCAAAGCACATTACAATATAAAATTCAATTAGGAATGTAGAAATATGCAATTATTTTACCCTTATCATGATCAAAGAAAAGACACCTCTTCTGTAATCTTTGGTATAGCTTCACAAAGCTATACCTACTCAATACTACACTGCTTGTCAGGGGTTCTTTCTCCCTTTTTTTTGGACATATTAAGCGGAGGTATTTAAAGCAATCATGGAGCAATTTAAAGCCTGAACACAATAGGGGAATGTCCTCCGTGACAAATGCCAGGTGCTCCTGCCAGCAGAGCGATTCCCTGACCCTAGGAGCTGGCAGGACAGAATGTCTCAATTGGCTCAGAGGATGGCCAGCTTTCTGAGGAGGCATTTAGTAACTCCTCTAGCCACAAGCAGAAATAAACTTGCGCCATGAGCTTAAAGTAATAGAAAGAAAAGACTAGACGGTGACACAAAAAAAATCTAAAATAAAGCCTTCTGCCTGCTTTTTTCTGAATGGTGCTAGAACAGATCACCATTACAAGGCAAACAGAGGTATACATATACCCTAAATTAAGAAAAATATTTAACACAAAGTTATATCGTAGAGCTAGTTTTTCCTACATTTTGTAGCACTGCATTCATTTCATATTTTGTCTAGTTTGGCTTATTTAAGTTTTAAATAAATCTTAAATGGATGCTCTGTTCTTTGGATAACTTGATGTTCTGCAATACTGTGTGTTACTACTGTTAAACATATAAGTGATCCTGAAAATCTTTAACTGAGTAGGATCCCTGTACCTAAGTATGAAATCTAAAGTAAAGATGTAAGGATTTAAAAAGTTGGGCCAAACATTCTATAACAGGAAGAGGATGTCTATGACCATTCTTGCAGCATCAGCATACACTTAGAAGAGCACCAATGCATTTTGAATGTCATATTGTCTAAAAACACATGATAATACGTACTTGGTTATAAAATTCAGTCTGAAGTATCTGCATATGATATATTAGACTTCAAATGTTCACATGTGAAATCCTGACATCCTCCACTATCAACTGCTAGGGATCAGATTTTCACATCTCCAAAGAATTTACCCATTTCTTTTAAAAGTATCCCTTTCTGGCAGAGATAAAAAACCCAATCCAGATTCTACTGAAAACTGGATGAGTTTCTGTGTTTGCAACATTTACTGCCAGGGAAAAAACCAACCCAAATGACATTTTATTGCTAGTCGGCAAAAATTAATAAAATAGTGATTGGGAAACCAGCATCCCATTTTTCAAAACAGGCCCTTAAGCACCTACACATCTTTGTGCTTTTCAATGAGATTAAAGTTTCTGTAGATAAAACATATCTGAAAATGAAATTTAAGGTTTCAACCACTTTGATTGTTTTGAAAATATTACCCTGCAACTTCAAATAGTGGTCCAGTAGAGACCATTGTTTATTTTTTTGCTCTAAAGTAACATTTCTCTAAAGTTAGCAATTTTAGTATTATTGACTAGGACTTGCTGAAGATTTTCACTTAAACAAATCAGCAAACCCAAGTTTCAATTTCTTGGGCAACTTCAGCATCTGCTTTGTTTATGCTAGCAAGTGAAATTGAAAGTAATATATTATCCAGCCTTAAGGGCTTGCTTCTCTTTCTCCTTTCAATTAATCTTGTCTCCAAGGAATCTTGCATTAAAATAAAATAAAATATCAATACAATTCTTTTTTAATTTCTATGTGTTTAATTATAAGCAGCAATTAATCAATTTTTTTCAATTTCACTTCTTCTTGGGGGCATCTCACTGATAAAGTGAAAATCAACGCCAGTGTATTAATCAAATAATCACAAAACTTTGAGGCAAAAAAGTCTTCACCCCATCAAAACTGTAACCTAAAGCTAAGCAAATCCCATCTTTTACTTGAATTATTGGTAGAACTCATTTATTTTTCCTCAAAAACATTTTCAGAGCATATATTAAAGTTCAATAGAAGAGGACTGATTTCTGTTTTCAATTACACTCTGCAACTTCATTAACATCAGTGGAATTGTTTGGATATAACTAATGGCAAAAAATTACTCACAGTTTACACCTTTTTTTCTGAGCACTTTCTATTAGAGAAAAGAGAGCTCATGACTAATCCACATTGATATTCCCAGTACGATCCTAAAGCCTGGAAAATGCAAATTTCAATCATTTTGACATTGTTGTTACTACTGAATCCACTTAAATGGAAGAACACTAGATACTGCTCCTCTCTTCAACATGTTAGTATCAGTGGATCAAGTCAAATCACTCTGGATAGGCTTGGATTTTGATCTATGTGCAATATTAGTTAAAAGTCACCCAGATTTTCATTCAAACCCCTTGGTTTCTAAGAATTCTCAGTATGTCTGACAAGTTGGCCTTACTACTCCAATTATTTTTGTGAATATATATAAACTCCTCCTCTGACAATATGAGTATTTGACCTCATTTACATTAGAACTGTCATTAGTTTGTGGTTTTTTTAGGTACTGTTACAGATAAGAAAGTCAAGTATTCCAGGAGTTAATTTCAATTTCTAGCATAAGTCTTATAATATTAACCTCTTCTTTTGTTTAATGTATTTAATTATTTCCACTATTTTAATCAGTTCAGATAAATTAGCTGACTTAACTGCAGCAATCTCTTTATTTCTGCACAGGCAAAATGCTGGCTGTCAACAGAAATCCTGAAGTTTCTTCTTCTAATCTGTAAATTAATGTTTTCCACTGAAAGGTCCAAAAAGCTTTAGTATATTTCTGCCACACAGCTAAGTTCTCAAAAAACATATATGGCTGATTTATATTCATTTACCTAAATAAAGCACATCTGCCAAATTATTTTACATCGTACAGTAGTAAATTCATCACCAGAGCAGTAATGAACACCCTTCCAATAAGAAAAGTGTAAACACTGACAACTTCATTACAGCACATTCTGCCACACACCACTTCCCCATTCACACCCTCTAAGAGAAGCTTCGTGCTTCCTGGGAAGGGAATTATTTGTGATGGACTTACTACTACTACTTTTCTTTGCCTTTGTTAATAGTTGGATCTCTTACACAAGTACTGTCTTTATTTATAGATGTATATTTTGCAAGTATAACATATATACTTATTTAGCCCCCTTAACTTATTTAGTCTTAACCAGAAAACCTGAATATGTGAAAATGTGTGTCTGCATGGCAAGTTACTTGAGAAATTAAAAACTTCACAGTAAACACAAAACAATTGACAGAATTTGTTTATATATATTATAGCCATGTTTTTTAAAATGTAGGACTTGTCTGCTTCATAAATTTCATCACCTTTAACTTGTAAAAAAAATTCAGCCAGTGAATTATTTTTAATAAATTCTCTTTGATCAAGACTCATAGTTATATCTCTTTATCATTCCATTTTTAGCTCAGTTCTCCACAAGTGTTATTACTTTATGAAAAGTTAACTCTATATTAATTTGATTAATTGTTTTGCTCTCTCTATGGACAAATAATGATCCATAGCTCAATAAGAACTCAAATAAATAAAATCAATTAACAGCTTACTGTGTCAGCAAAGCAGGTGATCACACTCTCTTAAAAAATCTGATATGGAAAAACGGAGAATGACAATTACTTTTTTTACTGAATCACACCATAGAGGTAAAAAAATCAATGCTAAGCATTTACAATTTGGTGGAATTTTAAAGCTGCTGGCCCTATGGAAAAATGAGATTGTCTCTTAAATATTCAAATTTCACTTCTTGGAATCCATTACTTTATACTAACAAGGAGTTTGCTAGAAAAAGTTTTTAAGTGCTCTCCAGGGACAATAAATTTCAAGTTTGACAAAATTTTAAACACTGTTAAAAATGTGTCTGTCAAAATTTGATCTTAAAACAACCTTTTTAGAGAGTTATATCTCAGGTATTATTACAAGGCACACAATTAAATATCTTATTAGCACTTTATTAAGCAGTTTGTGTGGTGCTATTTTAATGATGAATCTGTTGTTTTCTTGCAGAAAGTTTTCAGCTTCCATGTATGTTAAATACTGTAAAGCAGTTTCACAGTTGTCTAAATCCATACCAAGTTTTTTTTAAAGCGGCTACTCCATTTGGCCCTAATTTAATAAGCTATCACTAGAACTCCACTAAGGAAATCAATTAAAAATACCTTTTCAGAGTAGTTATCTACAGAGGTGAAACTACATGATCATTTTAGTTCACGCTGTTGTAAAATAATTCTATGAATGAAAACTGGTTGCATGTTGCATGCCCCCTGCACAATGCACATCTGTTTACAAACAGGGAGCTGGGACTGCAAGTCCACCTATAAGAGAGTTCAGGCTTCTCCCTCCAATTTAAAAGCCATGGAAAGCATGAAATCATAAAAAGCAAGAAAGCATACCAATTTTCTTTTCTTTTTAAAGGTGCTTATTACAGATTCTGATTATAGTATATTTTACCTTCCAAAGTGAAAAGCATGATCCTTAAAGCACCAGCTGCTGGACACCAATGCATGTTCGAGGCCTGGTCTCCTGTTTGCACTCTGTCCCACTATACTCCCTCAAGTAATGCCTGGTCAGCCACACCCACCATCTTCTGACTGCTTTGACAGTGAAACAGGCAGCACTTTACAAATCCTGATTTCCAGTTTTCTACAAGAGCTACAGGGTAGCTCTTCACTTAAAGGATTCCACTTGGGATCCTCTCCTCCAGAAATGAAGACGCCCAGTCCCTCAGTAAACACTGTCTCTTCTTCATGAAGACGTTTCCTTATTTACCAAGGTCAGCTTTTCCTGAGAATTTCTTCCTTTCTTTTCAGTCCTCTGCCCTTCCACACACAGGCACAGTGCTTCAACTGTAAGGATGGAAACAAGTAGCAGATATGCATACTTTTTAACATGTTTTATGCTAAACAGTGAAATAATATGACTGCAGAATAAAACAGCACCTAATTATATGAGTAGTGGTCTTTCATGTTCTGCAGCCAGTGTAATCCTTTATGATCCACTTCAAGAACAAAATGCTCCCCTTGTAAATAGTGTTTGAGACTGTGTGCTGGCCCTTTGAGCAGTAAGCATTTCTCCACTGGCTTGCCATTCCCACAGAACAAGGATTTCTTTTCCTGTAATAATTCTGTTTCCAGGTCAATAATAAGCATCAACATGACATGTAAAAGTGGTTGAAAAATAAGGCTTTGAAGTGCTGAATGTTCACAGGAGTTCTTTTTTAATGTCCAGAGGAGTTGTGAAAAATCATTTATCTACTCCACTTTATTTTGTTCGTTTTTATACAGCCAACTTGATACGGAATATTCCTGTGCCATGAAGAGAACTTTTAATATTTAATTCTGGTTTTTTCCATTCTTGAAGCATCCTATATCTCTTATAGACACATCAGATATAGCTAACCAAATAGCTGCAACTTTTGTGAGTTTTTATA
This sequence comes from Cephalopterus ornatus, assembly GCA_013396775.1. NCBI lineage: Eukaryota > Metazoa > Chordata > Aves > Passeriformes > Cotingidae > Cephalopterus > Cephalopterus ornatus. Next base: position 139,195 of record VZRE01010090.1, read on the forward strand.
AGTTATTTGCAGTTTTCTCATGCACCCATTTCTTATGGAACAGCAACTTTTCTTTCTACTGTTAACTGTCTATTTCCAGTGGACTTCCTTTTCAAGATCCCATGGACCTCTGAGAAAATTTCACTCAGATTATATCTCACCTGCAATATAGAACTGACTTCCTTGGTTTCTTCTAGAATACTTAGGGGTATATATGTAGTACCAATAAAAAAATCTCAAGTGGCAGGAGCCCTATTGATGCCCAAGTCACAGCTTATGAACAATTAAAAAGAAAAAAAAAAAATTGTAGCCACTTAATCCAGCCTGAACCGTTGATGATAAAGAATGTCTGTAGCGTGCTTTCATTTCTGATCAAAACTGTCCACAGTGTTAGGTAGTAGAGGAACAAACAGAATTCCATTTTGGATTTACAGAAAGATTCATGATTAGTAACTTTGTGTGATTTTTTTCCTCTAGAAAATAATTGATGTTCATTACCTATGGACTGTGGTACCACCATAATTTTAGTACCTATTATGATCCCCAAAATTTTAAAAGACTCTGACTCAATCTTTCTGTCCTAGGTATTAATTCCCACTGTTTCACTGCAGGTGACTTTCTATCCCTTAAACTCAATATACTCAATAACTCAATATTTAGTATCACATACAAAAAACCTGATCACGGTTGAAGATTGACCATTAGGGTTTTAATCAAGGTTTGTTCAGCCACTCAAAATCACTGCTGTAGCTGATCCATCCTTAACGTTTTTGTCACAAAGTTCTCATTTAAATTCACTATACTGCACTAACGGGCATAAAATGAAAGCTTTCCTATTGGAAAGCTCTACAGTTTTAGAGCTGGTCTACTCTATAAGAAACCTCAGATCTCAGGCCTATGCTGGACCTTATCAGGGTGCAGCCTTGCAGCAAAGAAGGTCAACAACATACTGATCCATATTAACTAGAATGTATGCAGTAGGTGCCCCTCTCTTTCCAACACTTGTGAGATTGCATCAGGAGTATT